>JALPQI010007192.1:0-57417 GCA_025490895.1 Thaumatotibia leucotreta | reverse complement strand
ATCAGCCCCTGACGTATCATGCCAATGACACACATTGTGTGAAATACATAAAACCTCACTGTTACCTATGCCACTAGCATAAATATCATACATACGTAGATACGTAGTAGGTAAGTATACACTACATAAATACATACAGACGCACATAACAACTCAAATTGTTTTATTGAAACCCACCTCTGGCGTTGGTAAACTTCGGTATTATTTCTTTGGTTTTTGACATCTAATATTTAAATTCATTCTCGTATCTGGGACATAGAAATACGAACTTTTTTACGAAATACGAACGTTTCGTTGTACGTGCAATCTTTTTTCTTACGCAGGCCCTCACAGGTATAGGATTTCGATAAAATAATTTCGATCTTCATATCAATAGGTGCATTCATATCATTCTCTCGCGCTCGCACTGATACATTGGAGCGAGCGCGATGGCCTGTTTTACGCATCGAGTAAAACCTTACGTTACCGATACTTGCAAAGTCATGGTACGGCTACAGTACCGAGGGCAAACGTGTTTGTAGGTACACCAACTGACATAACACAGTGACACTAGTGATAGGTTACCTGATATGAACAATTTAACATCACTGTAGATAATTATGCGTTCAACTGTAATGAGAACACCAAATTCTAAATATATATGCTTGTTGTTTTTGAAAAATGTAATAGCCAATTGGAATAAAACTATGAAAACGGATAAACTCGCGTATATTAACTAATTTTAACTTCATTCCGACGTTTCGAACACTTTACAGGGTTCGTGGTCTGCGGATGACTCAGTTTTATTTCATGAGTAATCCTCGCGGTAACCGAAGAAAATATTATAGCCAATTGGAATTAGAGTGCTCGGAAGTCAAAATTATATCCCCTAGAGCCTTAAAATTTCCTAATTTCAGAGACTAACTTTATAAATAATAAAAACGGCTATTTCTGAACAATATGAACTCCCGCTGGCCTCATTTTCAGCGGGCTTAGCAATTTTAACTAAGGCTCATGAAAATGGAAAGCAAGTTAGCCCCATATTACGAATATTTTTATCTCGCTACTTCAGTTACATACGTATAAAAGCTAAAAATGACCCTCGCGGCATGGTTTCGCGGATGCTGTGGCAGCATTACGCCCCTGGATTGTAAAGCCTGAGTAGACAGGGCGTGCATGTAAGCGAGAGGCCTTACGCCATTCGTGTCCCTTAGGTCCAAGACACACCGGATGCGTGAGCAGCACGTGTGCGTGGGCGTTGTAGTGTATGTAAATGTCATATTAGATGGCATACCGCTTGCGTGGGGTGCATGCGCAAACGGTGTACCACTGCCATCTACTATGACATTTATATACAACAGCTATGCTATTCTCTTATTCACACATTCGACGCTGCGTTCATCAACGAGCTCGACGACGAGACAGCCTTCACTTCGGCGTCGAGCGCAGCGCTGCGAAAAACGGTATTCACTAACGTAGAACCGCTCGTCGTCGAACTGTAGCCGGTAACTCTCGACGCAGTGTAGTTCCAGCTCACGCCGCATTCGTCGCCGAGCGCTAGTGTAGTTTAAAGTGCATTAGTGAATACCATTTTTAGGCTTGATGCTGCGGCAGCGCTGACACAGCGCTGATAGCAAGGCGGTTTCCTTAGTGAATAACACTGCAGGTGAGACTCGGCCTTTAGACGCTCGACGGGTCGCTCGAACCGCCACACGCCCCGCCGTACGCGCCGCTCGACGCTTGCGACTTGGGCCTTACACTATCATCATCATCATCATCAGCCTATGTTAGTCCACTGCTGGACGTAGGCCTCTCTTATTAACTATGCGTATAGACGCATTAGGAGGTAAATGCCCGTAATCACCACGCTGGGCAAGCGGGTTGGCGATCGCAGTAATGTGTCCACTATGATGACGCAGCTGCCCATCATCAATCTTTTATCAAATAATGGTCAGTGACACTTTGATCCCTTAGTCGACTATTACGACACCCGCAGGAGGAGTTGGGGTGGTGACAAATGTATTCTTAATGCCGTCACCACACGGCTTTGGGCCTTACACTAATCGTTTCTATTTTATATTCCCTATTTAGCCTCTTTGTCACTTTCGCGCCTGCTATAGTCGAGCGAGAACAACAACGCACCGTGATTTAGTTAGACATGATTAATCGCTGTCAAACGTCGGTCTTGTTACATCAGAGTTAACGAGGATTTTGTGCATCATCGTAAATATAACTATAGCTTTATAAGGCCCACCATACTATTTCCTTTAAATCTTATTTTAAACCTTGCATTGTAAGGAATAGTGGTGAATTTAGTTTTTTGTAAAATCAATCAAACTAAGCAAATGTGACTTTATTACGATTTAAATGTCATTGAAGTTGAGCTGTATATTGTGATGCACATTGAGCCTTGCCAGGATAATTATATCGACGGTGGAAAGGAGAAACCCTTTAAGCGACATTTTGGTCAAAAATTAGTTTTATATATCGACGGAACCGGCTTTTTTTTCTGCGTCGTTTAAGCCAAGTAATACTGAGATCTGACGACTTCAATGTTGCTTAAGGTATAATGAAATAATGGTCAAATTTAAAGACAGGGATGTTAAGCGACGCAATTATTGACTAAAATTTAGACAGTGTCACTTAAGCATACACATATTTATATACATAGTCGCTTAAGTTTTTTTTTTCAAGTGCTACTGTTGTCGGTTAATTGCATGTCATACAAATTACCTTACCCTGTAAGCGACACTTTTCTGACTAAAATAATTTTATTTATAAACCGTAGGGTCGCTTAAAGGCTCGTTTCGGAGAATTCTTAGGTCAATATCAATTAAGCGACATTTATTTCAGAAGGTTCCAAGTTTATTGAAATAACGTTATTACTATTTCATAGATATGACCATTTGACAAAGTACGTTCAAAGAACACAAGTCTCTAAAGCGGCCACAGAAAGTGATACGATTTTTTTTCCTAAAAATAAAACTTTAAAACGCTCTCCTGGACAATCACCAAAATGTCGCTTAACAGGTTTCTCCTTTCCACCGTCGATATGTTAACTATATGCGAAACAGTCGCGTCTAATTAATCTAATTATATCCTTGCAAGGCTCAATATCTTAATTCTAGGGCAACAAAATTTACAACGATCCATGACGTCTTATTCAAAGAAATTAATAAGTAGTTTTTCCTGGATCACAAAATGTACATTACGACACAAGCACGAAAAACATGAAATTCGAAACGAGTGGCGATGTTTTAAAACACTACCTACTAGTGTTTTAAATCGACACGAGTTACGAATTTCGTTTTTGCACGTGTCTCGTACGACGTTTTTTAGTGCAGATGGCCCTCCGAAGTTTTGGACCTGACGTAAAATGACACACTTGTCCCACTAGAGCTAGCCTAAAAAAGGCACCATCTGTACAAAAAATGTCTTATTGTATGACACTGTGTGATTGTTTCACCCGTCCTAAAAATAGAGTGGGCCTTACGATATAAGTACAACCTAGAACGTATTTCAAAGGCAGATGGATCAAATTCGCTCGATACGCAGCTTAGCTGAGATTTGCTGTCCTGAATTGTTCCGTCACCCGAGATGATGAATTTGATACAATGTTGGATTATTCTCGGATGTATTTAGTTGAAGATGCGGGGATCTAGTTCAAAGCATTTTGAGTGATAGCTATCGTAGGAAAAACATATAGGTGTGGTAAACAACGTGTTCAACAAAGGTTATTAATCAGTAGTAATTGAACTGAGGTAAATGAGCTTTTTCAATTTTTAGGGACACCTAATTAGCGTGAAATAAAAAAAAATATCACACACAGGTTTGTACAGACAATTAAACACTATATTTCAATAACGAGTCGGTTTTGGTGTTCATTTAATATATTATTAGCGACATTATACGATACTTTATCGGCGTTTACATTCCTAAATATATCGTACTTAAATTGTTCATATTTTTTACTACAGCAATATATTTAGGTACATATTTGTATGGAAGAACCGCCCATTCAATGTTTGAATTGGAGTGTACGAGTAAGCATGCTACGGCAAATTTACAGCTTCTTTTCGTCGCTTGAGCGAGCTACGGGACTACGAGGTGCTACGGCGTAGCAGCGCTCATATTATGATTGACCAAAATTACATAAATGTTAGATATTGGGTTTAAATATAGTATAAATTCTTGCGCCCTGTGGTTGTGGTTTAAAATAACACAGTAGCTAATAATAGCTTCATATAATAGAAAAATATCATATACGTCTATTCTACGAAGTTTGCTGAATGAAAGATCGAGCCCTATCCCTATTACATAAGCCATCTGCAGCCGTACCATGATTTTGCAAGTAACGGTTACTTTAGCTTAACGGTTACTCGATACGTAAAGTCCATCACCCTCGCCCCAATACATCGGTGCAGTCGTGAAAGACAGCTTTACATGTCGAGTATTATCACATCGGAATCAGAAGGGGATTCGAATGTACTGTTGAGTTGACACCACAAATGACGCAACATTTACCAAGAGAAGAGTTGTTTATAGATGTCGTGAGTGATTAATTAATCTATTGTCTGTAAGCCTCTGCACTTTAACTTAGAATATATCCTAGATTGACTAATACACTATTGCGTCAACAGTACTTTAGAATGTTTGCGGTTTTATAATAACCGATAACGTAAACGCTACTTGCTACTCATGGTACGGCTACTGGATGAAAGCACTATTCGCTCCAATCCTAGCCTCATGTCAATTAGGAGCATAGCTCACAAAGACTAAGTGGAAACAGGCACCATATCAAGCCAGTTAAAGTGAAAGACTTTGGAAACTATACTCTGGCTGGTCAACCCGCTTGTCAGAATGAAAAGGCGGTAAATTCAAATTTCCTATGACCAGTCAACTCTTCGCACCTAAGGTCAGTGCGGCTAAGTCCAGCATTTTTTATTTTGAAGGAAAGTCCGTCATATGCGTCTTATGCTGTTCAATTAGGGTCGGATATCAGTTGGTAAGACGTACTTTCCTGATAGACGGTCTTAGCCGTATTGACGATGTTTTAAATTTGCGGATCTTATCTACAGATGAGATGGTTGGAGAGTATAAATTGTACACTGGCGGTCAATAAATACGGGTCAGGTGGTGCTGATTTCAAATATTTTTGATACATATAGTACAAGTGGAATTGTTTTTACCATCACATTGTATTGGCAATTTTTAGCATACCCTGAATTTTTCAACTAATTCAAGAAACATGTAACTATCCCGTAGAGTAGATATTATCTCCGTAGATATAAGTGTATCTACGAAATTCGTGGATCTCTAGATACCGCACATGCATGGATTTTGAGTTAATACGAGTACGTACTGTTTAGATGTAGGTGTAGGTATGATAACTTTTTTTGAGATTTATAGCATTTTCCAAAAAAAACAAGCGTGATATAGTACACTAAAAAATATAGTACTTTTCGACAACTCTTTATTTTGGGTTGAAATGAAATATGTTCAATTGTATATTTACTAGTATTTTGTGAATCACTCCTATTAAATAAGACTACTTTGGACGAAGTAGCTGTCTGTTATATGTATATACTGTTGTAAAATAATATAGTACACAAAATACTATGTTTTGGGGGGGTTGTTACAAAACGCATTTTTCATAGAGATACAGCAATCTGGAAATCAGGGGATGGAAAAAGATGCTATTTGATTTGACAAAAAAAATGTATTTTGTAACAACCCCCCTCATAAAAAGTATTTTCGTGTACTATATTATTCTTCAACAGTATATTTTACAGAGAGAAATATAGTTACCTAGTATAGACTACAACCGGTTGGCAACCCTATATGGGTGTGCTATAAAATGTAGTTGAAATTTCAAATTTCATCCCCAATGTTACGTTTACGAGAATCCACTAAACCCTAAATAGCAGAGAGCGCAACGGGGCCTAATCTCACGGAGCACACTTGATTACGTCTCGTCCCACTACGCCAGATTGTTTAGCTTCGCTCAATTCGCTTGCTCGCCCAATCCGCTCGCTTGATTCGCTCAGTTCGCTTGACCCGATCGAGTCGATCGACGACTGTTATTGTAATATTAAAATAAAGTGCCCTTCATGCTCGCGCGATATGGTTTCAGAGAAAGGTTATTGTTTGGTTGTGTACTATTAGGAAATTACTTTGATATTCTTTTATGTCGAATAAATTGTTTGTGTAACATTTTTTGACAATTCTATTTAACTAGGAGGATGGATTCGTTGCAGAATTCTTGGAACAGTTATTTTATGATTAGTATTGTGGATATCTTTCGGTATATTATAAGATAAATAATCCTAAATTATAAATATTGGATGTCTTTGATTTTTGCGATATACTATGTCTATGTAAAATAAGAATGATGAGTGTGTGACTACTGGAAAAAAAATAAAAAAGCCCAAATCAAAATATTTAGTTAATAAATAATTTGATTTGTGTTTTCACAATACGTTAAATAATCCTAATTAAGGGATATGTATCAATCAAGATTTGTTCACGAAAAAGAGCGTTTTTAAATTCGCAAGTTCGCATTAAATTATGCCCCAAAATTTTTTGTTGATTGCATATTTTATGAAAAATTGTGTATCATTATGTCAAATGTATTATGAAAACACAGTGAACCACTTAAAGGAACAGTTATTAATCATTACCGCTCACAATCAGGGTTCGTGATCCTCCCATTACGGCCGTCTGCCGGGACCCTGCGTCATTTGACGGCACTTTTAACGAGAAATGACGGACTATCTCGTCCGGAATAAATCTCGCAAGAGTTGTGTCCATTGCGTACAGAATGTTCGTGAGAATCTACTAGTACTAAGAGTAGATTAATTTAAGTAGGTACATATTTAAAAATTTTAGCTAATTTACATAATTATGTTTATAATCTGAGGCTTAGCAAATGATCGGTACGATAGTACCTTAGTCACCGCAAGATTGACTATCCGGCATCTTTTGTTGATATACTCCTATACTCGTATTATCAAACCGCGATTAGAATGGGATTCGAAAGTACTGTTGACGCAACAGTATATAAGTCAATCTAGGATATATCTATACTTATATTGATATATTCATAATTTAAGTGAAGAGACTTACAGACAATAGATTAAATAATCACTCACTACATCTATAAACAACACTTTTCTTGGTAAATATTGTGTCATTTGTTGTGTCAACAGTACTTTCGAATCCCTTTCTGATTCCGGTTTGATAATACTTAGTAAAAAAAGAAGCTTACTAGCACAGATTGTAGTTGTGTATTAAAATAAGAGTTTTTCCTGTGTTAATAATTAATACTACGATTACGTTTTAGTGATCCTCTGAGCAGCGGGAATATACCACCATTCGGCAACCCTGGCCTATTGCCACGATATTTAAAATTCGCAAATTTCGAGCGTTCGTGAGCGGCTTAATAAAACATCTCACTATGGCGCTTGCCATCAGCTTAGACATTTACTTCGTATAAAGGTAAGTAGCGACAAAGTGGGACGTTTTTACTAAAACGCTCAGTTTTGTTTCTGTCACTCCAACAAAGGCGTCATTAGTGTGACAGAGACCGATGCTCGAAACCGGCGAACTCCGAGGCTTAGGTTAGGCCTACCGACTCCCGGGCACCTGCTTCCATTCCGATACGCTCCCTTTGATAAAATTAAACGAATAAAAATGTATTTATAGACCCGGGTTTTTATTGATATTAAAAAGTGGATATTGGTTTATGAAAAGCCGATATTGTTATTGTAATCTTGTGAATCGTGAAGCGTGTATGTTTAACTGCAAAGTTATAAAAATATGATAAAAGCAGTAGCCATGCCGTGAGTGTGTGATGATGAAAGTAAAGGATACGTTATAGTTGGAAATTTCTGAGAATTAACTTTTGACAGTTATAGATTAAACCTTATTAATATGAGGGTAAGGCTAACCGTTTTTCCGATAGTCTTAACGTCATATATACAGGGTGGCCCATTCAAATCGGTCAGTATGGGAAAGTCTGAAACTATAAGACATACGAAGATCTGTTCTTAGGAACCATGTCATCGATTTTAATAATAAAGACAACTGCGTTGATAAATAAGAAAACAAAAAACTTTTTTTTATTTACACAATAAACACCTAGTAAAATAAATTTATGTACGTGAAAACAATGAATTCCATTCATTTTAGACATCATGTGTCTTAGAGACATTTATAGCTTAAGACCTACACAAACGATATCTGAATAGAAATAGTATAAGTTTATTTTTTTCAAAACAACTGGGTTCTATTCCCTAGCTGGGTACAGTATTTTTTTTCAAATGTATGTATGCAGTTTTTCTTTTTAACAAAATCGGTGACATGGTTCCTAAGATCAAATCTTCGTATGTCTTATAGTTTCAGACTTTCCCATATTGACCTATTTGAATGGGCCACCCTGTATAAGGCTCATTTCTAAAGTGTCAAAAGTAAATTCTTAGAAATTTCCAACTATAGGTTTTACTCGATACGTAAAGCATTCTATCGTGATCGCTTTGACATATAGGAGCGAGCGCGATGGCCTGCTTTACGTATCGAGAAAAACCTAACGTTACCGATACTTGCAAAGTCAGGTACGGCTACAAGTACTGAACCCTCTGCCAGTTCTGCCAGTGACGAGGTCATGTGACGTGAAATTGTTCAATCTTGTTATCCGGGTCAAAATACTTTTCGTTGTCTTATTTTATGTCCCTAAAAAACGTGACGCAGTGATGATTTTTGTAGGAGATGATGTTTTATTTTCAATTTCTGATGTACCTATCTATACCTATGGATTAAAATCTAGAGTGAAAACGAAACATAAGTGCACCGGTTTTTTTTAATATACTGAGTCACAACAGCAACTAAAACCGTGACAGAGTGGTATGAAACAAGACAACGAAAAGAATTTTGACCGATCCACATCGTAGCGGCGTCATTGCAATACACGGGTGTCTGAAACACGTCACGTCAGAGGCAGGGGGTTCATGTTCGAAATATAGATTTGAATTCTGTGTATTTCGCTAATTTTTGTGGTTGTCTGACACTCTAGACACGTTCGCGCTAAAAGCCTCGCGGTTTGTCCACTACCAGGCTAACATAACCACGCAGAGCATTGTACTAACACCTGACCCGTCTTTGCAATAAGGTTCAAGTCCAGCCAAATGCGACGGCGGATCGATATGACAACGCGACGGCTCATTAACTACGGCTGAGTATTAATTATTTTCATTACGAGCAATTTTGCTAGTGTGTGGGTGTTGGCGCAGAATGGTTTTTGACTTGCCGGGATTTTGTATTTTTACTAGCCACTGAAAACCTCAGATTTCCCATGTGAACAACTATGGGAGCAACCCTGAGTCATACATTACCTGTCCACCTTTTTAAATCAAGTTTGCTAGACTAATATACTTGTTGCCCGTAATGCCCGTGTCATATTGAGAAACCCTTCCATGTACTCGTAGGTACGTAAAGTTTATGATCAGGGCCCGTAACTTTCATGCCGATGACATCAATTTGACGTCACGCTCCATTTAGGGTGATCCGAAATAGTTTTATTGTTAAATATTAATCATTAGTCGTCAATCATTTTAATCATGTACAAATAACTTCAAAAGTAGTCTATTTACACGTGAAATGAATAATACCTACTTGATACGTGCTTTACGTTAAAGAGAAATTCCGTTTTCTACGTAAATATTTATATGTGCTAACAATATCATTAAATAAAATGTATGTATAAAGACAAATCAAATAATTTTACTTATGTTTCACGTATCAAGTAGGTATTATTTATTTCACGAGTAAAATATACTACTTTTGAAGCTATTTGTACATGATTAAAATGATTGATGACTAATGATTAATAATTATCAATAAAAGTATTTGGGATCACCCTAAATGGAGCGTGACGTCAAATTGATGTCATCGGCATGAAAGTTACGGGCCCTGTTTATGATAGATGTAAATCTTCTAGCGGTCCAAGCTTTCGGTTCAGAGCTGGCGGAATGTTTTTCAATGTTAATACTTAGCACATTTTATTATGCACCATTCAGTTCCATTATCCCATTATTTTGTATATAGTTGTACAGGCAGCGTATTATGTTTAGGGTTCATGGTATGTAATGTACCTTCGCTCCCTTTCACAGCTGTGGCAAACATCAGAAATAATTTGGAGAAGGTAAACCGGAGTAACTGCCGTAATATTTGGACAACGCTTCTTCAATTGTCCCCCGTCGCTTTGAATATTTGGGATAAAAATATTTTACGGAGATAAAATTGAACAAGTTGTCCTACCGCTCAAGCCTTTCACGAGAACAATGTTTTTAAACGTAACAAAACTAACTAGGATACGTGACTTGCATAACAGTAATAACATGAAAAGTGAACGACTTCAGTCTAAAACGGCTCTAAAACACATCCAGCCAAACAAGTTAGTCTAAGTAATTGACGTAAGTACTATTTGCGGAATAGCAACCAACTGAGTAGGCTGTCTTGTAAATAATTCATGTCTGACGTCATTGCATTATGCCTCCGCGTTCATTTACCACAATGGAAGCTGCGGTCTATCCATCTACTTATACTTACCTATTTATGCTACGTGAAAGCAAAAAGCGTCTTTGTTACCTCGCTAAGTTGATATTACGGCACCTGTATAATGACAGCCACACATAATTTACCATTATAAATGGTTGTATAAAGTAAGTAATAAAGTAATTGAAACCGGGAAACTTTACACAGAGTTGGGGCACGTACGATATAAATTGGAACTTGGTCCCGGGTGTCGCCGGAAGAGGAAACAGTCGTATTTCTGGGGCCTATTTATTGAATGTGCGTATTTTTCACTTGCCCGCATACCCAACCATCAGCCTTTAGTGATTGACAAAAGAATACTCCCATTGATTCCAACCAAGAATTTCAAATTATATTACAATTGCATGCAGCACAGAAATTATATTTCACAACTTCATTCTTTGCGATTTAAGGTTTACATATTGTAGTAGCGCCCCACGCATCAGCCTTGCACGGTGTTTAAAGGTTTTTTTTTTTTTTATGTTAGCAACACTAAAAACATTCCCACTATCTTTCACCCCCTCTATCGGGGTTCCATAGTCGGCTCACTGACTACCTCGTTCGAATCATTCAACGTTTCCGTGCTCAAGCCTTCGCACGTCAAGCAACACGCCGAATTTTCTTCAACGCCGAGTTATCTTCAACGCCGAGTTATCTTCAACGCCGAGTTTTTTCAACGCAGAGTTTCTGCAACGCTGATACGTTACTGCTAACAGGGCAGATACTGTCATGCTTAAAGTCTCCAACGTCGAGTTTTCTGCAACGCAGAATATTTACAATGCTGATACGTTACTGCTAACAGGGCAGATACTGTCATGCTTAAAGTCTTCAACGTCGAGTTTTCTGCAACGCAGAATATTTACAATGCTGATACGTTACTGCTAACAGGGCAGATACTGTCATGCTTAAAGTCTTCAACGTCGAGTTTTCTGCAACGCAGAATATTTACAATGCTGATACGTTACTGCTAACAGGGCAGATACTGTCATGCTTAAAGTCTCCAACGTCGAGTTTTCTGCAACGCAGAATATTTACAATGCTGATACGTTACTGCTAACAGGGCAGATACTGTCATGCTTAAAGTCTTCAACGTCGAGTTTTCTGCAACGCAGAATATTTACAATGCTGATACGTTACTGCTAACAGGGCAGATACTGTCATGCTTAAAGTCTTCAACGTCGAGTTTTCTGCAACGCAGAATATTTACAACGCTGATACGTTACTGCTAACAGGGCAGATACTGTCATGCTTAAAGGGTAACAAGTAGCCCAAAGGTACTGTTACGCCAAGCTAGCTAACAATAGCTAACGCCGAATATATGCAACGCCGAGTTTTCTTCAACGCCGAGTTTTCTTCAACGTCGAGTTTTCTTCAACGTCGAGTTTTCTTCAACGTCGAGTTTCTGCAACGCCGAGTTTCTGCAACGCAGAATATTTACAACGCTGATACGTTACTGCTAACAGGGCAGATACTGTCATGCATAAAGGGTAACAAGTAGCCCAAAGGTACTGTTACGCCAAGCTAGCTAACAGTAGCTAACGCCGAATATATGCAACGCCACCGAGTTTTCTTCAACGTCGAGTTTCTAACAACGTCGACGCCAAGCTAGCTAACAATAGCTGATGCTGAATTTCTACAACGCAAGGCCGAGTTTCTGCAACGCAGAGTTTTCTGCAACGCTGATACGTTACTGCCAAACCAGGCAGATACTGTCATGCTACTCATGTTTTAAGACTAAACTAGTAACCATACAAAGGTACTGTTACACCAAGCTAGCTAACAATAGCTGACGCTGAATTTCTTCAACGCAGTTTTCTACAACGCAAGGCCCAGTTTCGGCAACGCAGAGTTTCTGCAACACTGATGCGTTACTGCCAAATCGGGCAGATACTGTCCGAATATGTAGCTCCAGTTTCTACAACGCTGATGAAATGAAATGAAAAATGTCTATTTGATGCTAAAAATAGAAACAAAAGGAAAACTTAATCGTATGCGTAGTGCCAAATGGGGCTGTTACTGTCACGTTTAAAGGGTAACCATACAAAGGTACTGTTACGCCAAACTAGCTAACAATTTAGCTATGTACGCCTGTATCTCCAATTTTGGGATCATCACACGAGCACCATCAGCACAGCCCAGCCCAGATTCTGTACGCACGACATCTTTTCAACCTGACACGTCAACCGGTCATCGGCACTAGAATTGTACCCACTGAATGCACACTGTTTCTCGCTCGAGGAAATAAAATTGGACGAGGAAATCGTCAATTGACTGGACAAACTAGCTGAAGAAGGTCATATATGGCCAATTGCCACCTTCTAGTCATACCCCTTCTAAAACCTATAAGCGACGCATGTCGTGTTCTATGCGATTCTCACTTTACACAGACAAAAACGAGAAGGAATTTTGGCATTTCTGCAATAAATGCAAATTTAAAGGATAAGTTACTGTAAATAATGCAGAGCGAGACTAATAAGCTAAAGCGTAGACCGTTAATACATTTAAAAGAAAGATACACATTAACTGTATAATTTATTTAATAAAGAAAATTTCATCATGAAGAATAGACACCGCCGTCAGAGAGGTCATGTAAACTACAACACTCTGCATCGGAACACGACATATCCCTCGCCGGATGCAGGGCGCCATCGTGCCGCAGCGCTGCCCGCGCCGGCGCCGTCGCCCGCCGCCAGCTACAGCGCCTGCTACCGCAGGGGCCGCGAGCGCGTGCGCACGCCTCGCATATACGAGCAGAAACAATAACACACGAGGTACAATACACTGGACGTCTGCAGCACTCCTCTCGCTCCTGGTCAGAAATCAGGGTCCTGGTCAACAAGTGATCCCGTTATTTTATCATGGAGGGTCAAGAGATATCTATTTTATCATTATCACCTCCTATTTCTACCTAATAATCTAAATATGAACAAGAAAAACTTGATTACAAAATGTCTATTAATAAACTGTTAACAATTTCATTGCGGACGAGTGCTACGCGCTACGCTCATAGCCGATCCCGAGATTTTTTCCGCTTTTTAGCAAAAATTGACCTCCCACAGAGAACTCCCCTCGAGAGTTCCCCGCGCTCAAAGTGTTAAATCAACGCCATCACACCAACAAATTCCTTGCTGGATCTTCTGTTACACGTATTTAATACTTACTAAAATATGCTAACAGATGACGTGACATTGTACCCTTACTGTTAATAATATTGATATATTAAATTTAAAATGTATGAATACATTTGTAAAAACCACCACATTTTCAAATGGAAGATTACCACACAGCTTCAAAATTAATACACAATAATTGTTACATGTGTCTCCAATAGACTTATAAGATGCGTATTATTTAATACCCATTTACGAACCACACGGAAAATATTATCTCCAATTTATGTTGGATATTTTATATGAATATAAGACAATTCTTAATGATTATTGGGAATCCACAAAAGTAAACTCAATGTGTTGCTCTGAAAACAAAGATTTTTATTTAATCATAAGTTTACATTTACGATTTACTTGTTTAGCCTCAATAACATGAAAACATACCTGAAAACAAAGAAACGACATTTAAAGTCTATTAATTGGCATGTCGATTCCCACTTTACACCTTTTAGTATTTCACTTTATTTTATTATTATTTGAGTTGATAAATTTCTCATAGCACATCCGCCATCTTTTAAAATCCCAATCCAGTTTTACCGACAGTGCAGCAATGAAGTTTTGTAGCGCCATCTGTTGGTCTTACTACGTAGGTTTCTACTTTACCGACAGAGTCACGCACTGTAGACTATTCAAAGAAATCTTATTTCTTTATATCTTCCCTCCTCGGGAAGAAAATTTTCCTATAATGGAAAGTTTTCAAACTGCAGTTATGCAGGCGCTGGAATGAGCTTTGTAACATGAAAAAGATTCGATTCCAACTTCTTGTGACCTGTATTAATTCTGTATATAGAATTTGAAATTTTTTCTTTGATTTCAAATGGTCCGATTTTTAATTCATCTAGTTTTGTTCTGTTTAGCTTGTGTCCGTTTTCCACATATACCATGTCACCTGTGTTGAATTGATGATATTTTCTAGTCTTGTCATTTATCATCTTATTATAGTTGTGAGACTTAACTGAATTTTCCAATGCCAGTTTTTTATCTCTAATCCAGTTATCTACTGCTTTATCTAGTTTTAATTCGTCTGGCAGCAACGAATTATCTGAGCCATCTAGAAGGTATTTAGGTGTGAAACCAGTGACTGTGTGTTCAGTATTGTTATATTTGCTTACGCAGTCGTGGGCAATTGTCGTCCAAGCAATTGTATTTCCAGTTTCGTACCTTCTACATCTTATTTTGTTAACAAGAGTTTGATTGAGCCTCTCATTCAAACCATTTGAAAAAGGTGCATTTACTGCTGTGAAAATGAGCTGTATTGATTTTGTATTTTTTAAAATTCTTTGAATTCCTTGGAGTTTATTCCTGGATATTGATCAGACAGGACCATTTCAATTTTATAATCTTTTATTACATTGTTTATTAGTTTTATGAAGTCTTTTGCACTCTGAGTCTTCGAGGTCACTATATATGCGTATCGTGTAAAGTGATCCACTAACAGATGAAGGTATCTTTTTGTCGAACGAGATCCACCAAATCCGCCAACTGTGTCTATAGAAACGATTTCAAAGGGCTTAGTTGCGGGACCTAAGTGCGACATTAAGCCATATTTGACTTGTCCTCTTGTTTTATTTTTTATACACACTTCACAGTTTTTACATATATTAATGATATTTCTTGTCATATTTCTAGCTGTATACTGTTTTCCTATTTTCATCTGCAACTGTTTCACACCTATGTGACACATATTTATATGTACTTTCTTTATTAGTTTTATGCTGAATTCTTCTGACAATACAATTTTTTCCCGTTTCCTGATTTTCTTATAATATATATTGTGTCTATGTATTAGATTGTCTTTAAAGTTCTGAATGTCCTCATTTTTTTCTTGATCTGAAAGTACTTCCTGTAACTTTATTAAATTTACTATTTTTAATGGTTCTTCTGAATTCTCATTTGCTTCTAATACCGGATTCCTGCTTAGGCAATCTGCCTCTAAATTATCTTTACCCGGTGCATATCGTATTGTAAAATTGTATTGTGATAGATAGTAGGTCAATTCTCCCAGGTCTTCGTCAGGTCTTGACTTTATATTTAAATTCTCCAGTGGCTTGTGGTCAGAATACACTATGAATGACTTATCTATCAGCCAATACTGCCAATATTTTATGGCTTCTTTGATAGCCAAGCATTCTAGATAAATAGCTTTTTTTCTTTTTTGAACCTCATTCAGTTTTTTTGAAAAGAGCTTTTAGGTATATATTCTCTGTAAAAATTAATTTTTCCTAAAATCTGTCTGATATTTTTTTGAGTTTTTGGCGTTGGAAATTCTCTTATTGAAATCAAATTATCTGTTACTGGTCGCACTGTGTTATTCTCTATTACATGACCAAGGTATTTTACTGAACTTGAAGCGAATATACACTTAGTGAACTTTAGTCGGAAACCTTCTTTTCTTATTGCTTCTAATAGTTGTGTCAGGTGGTTGATATGTTCAGTGTAAGAATTTGAAAATACTAAGATGTCATCTATATAATTGACGGTAAATTGAGTCAATCCATGTTTTCTTAGTATGTTACTTAAGATTCGCTGAAATATTGCCGAAGAGGTTTTTAATCCATAGGGTAAACAGGTCCATTGATACTGGCCTTCCTGCGTAACGAAACCTGTTTTTTGTCTGTCTTCAATCCGTAGAGGTATGGACCAGAATGCAGAGTTAATATCCAACGTAGAGAAATATTTGCAGTTTCTTGTTTTTATTACCAAATCTTCAATTACTGGAAATGGCTGAGCTTGAGGAATAACTATTTTATTTAGATCTCTGAAGTCAATACATAATCTGGATCTTCTATTTTCTTCTTTTTTATAAGCTAGGGTCACAGGAGCAGCAAACGGACTGTATGATTCCTCTGTGAGATTTTTTTGAAGTAATTTGCCAATTTGTTCTTCAATTTCTTTCTTATCTTGTATAGAACATTTGTAAGGACGTTTGCTACAATGCTTATCCACAAGCAGGTCTATTCTGGCTTCATAGTCTCTAACTTGTCCGATATCATATTTATCCTTCGCAAAGCTTGATTTATATTTTTCAATAAGTTTATTTATTTCACATTTTTGTTTTTCATTTAAATGACTTGTATTTGTGGTAAAATCTTCTTTCATGTGTTCATTAAAATTCACAGAAATTACATCAATTTTTTTATTGAGTTTTGTGGAAGCTGTTTGTTCACATTTTTCTTTTTTCAATGACAGCTTTTCTGGTTTTTGACTGATCACCAAATTTTCATCTTGAGCCAACTTGAATTCCTTTATTATATCCAGTCCTATCAGAAAATCATATTTAAATTCTTTTCCATCAATTATGTACACATCCATATGTTTTTCTATTTCCATGATTTTTATTTTCAAGTTTGTCAAACCTTTTGCTATTTTTACACCATTAATTGTTACTAATTTAGCATTCTTACTATATTGTTTTTTTGCTGATTTCTTCAGTTGTAATAATCTTGAATTAACTAGAGACACATTGGAACCTGGATCATATATTCCCAATATTTCCAATTTGTCATTTAATATCAGTTTTACTTTAATTAATGGTGTAATTACGCGTTTTTTTGATCGTCGTCACTCAATTCAACATCTAACATGACATTGTTTACATTTTTATAATTCTTTTTGTTTTCATGGTCGCCTTGCTTGAACCAGCATTTATCCTCGGGATGAAAACGGGCACCTTTATTTAACTTTTCACATATCTTGCAGGGTTTGACCTTTTCAGCTCCTATTTTTGAGTCGAATGTACTTCTTTTAGTTTTATAGTAAGTTTTTTTTATTTATTGTATGTTCATATTTTCCCAGTTCGTTGTAGAGATTAGTGGTGGAAGTTATCTTTCCTTTGTCAATCTTGTCCATTATGAAATCTGGCAAGCCCATTACAATGAGATGAATCATTGTCTGTGTGTCTGTTTGCTTATTTACCTCTAAGAGGAGTCTTTCCTTCTTAGTGGCATATTCTATTAGCGAACCCGCTTGGTATTTAAACATGAATGCATATTTAATTTGAGACCAACCTTTATTCCCATAGGACTCGCATAGATTATTTTTCCAAATTGTCCAGTCTGAATCTATGGTAAATTTGATTACCATACTGTTGTACCAGTCTAAACATTGTTTGTCCATTAGGTGTTTCAACATTTCAATTTTTTTTGTATCTTGCACCATTTCAAATCTTTTGCATTCATTCTCAAATTCCTTAATCCACTGTTCCACGTTTGTTGTTTTTCCAGAAAATTTCTCCAGTAAAAACCGCTCAGCTATTTTTCCTAAGTTTTTACTTGTAAGTTCTGTATTACTAACATTATTACTGTTATTACTTGCGTGGTTTGTTTCACTTAAAATTTCATCCAAATATTGATCACCGAACTGTATATTTTCACCTTCGTCCAAGTAGATTTTTCTTAATTGTTCCGTTAATGGGATCCATAATTTCCGTGTTTGATGTCTTTTCTTTAGTGAGTTTTTTACTTTTGTAAACACAGCCGTATTCGTGATGGCAGTGTGATTACTAGCAGGCTTCAATTCGTTTGGAACTTCGAAAACACGGCCATCAGGTACTTCGATTGAGGTTATGCACATTGTATTTGTTTTTCCTTCCGGGTCCATCGATAACATTTCGAACGTAAATCTTAGTTTCTCCATATTGTTTTTTACTAGAAATGTCGTTTTATAAGACAATTCTTAATGATTATTGGGAATCCACAAAAGTAAACTCAATGTGTTGCTCTGAAAACAAAGATTTTTATTTAATCATAAGTTTACATTTACGATGTACTTGTTTAGCCTCAATAACATGAAAACATACCTGAAAACAAAGAAACGACATTTAAAGTCTATTAATTGGCATGTCGATTCCCACTTTACACCTTTTAGTATTTCACTTTATTTTATTATTATTTGAGTTGATAAATTTCTCATAGCACATCCGCCATCTTTTAAAATCCCAATCCAGTTTTACCGACAGTGCAGCAATGAAGTTTTGTAGCGCCATCTGTTGGTCTTACTACGTAGGTTTCTACTTTACCGACAGAGTCACGCACTGTAGACTATTCAAAGAAATCTTATTTCTTTATATGAATTTAATAGCGATGGTTTAATCATGATCACCGTACATATTTACAAGGATTCTAAAACTAGTTTATGAATACCTTGGATGCAAAGAGTTATTTATATCTTGTTATTTATGTTCAATTCGAAACATATTATATGCAATTAAGACTACCGTCCCGTCGTCAGAAGTTAATAAAGTATAAATTACGGAATATCGCAAAATTAATTAGTCATCGTACCTCTGCAAATGTGGTGGACATAACTAAAATTTAATCCCTTCAGGTTAAAATCAGATTCAAGCAATAATAATTACTTTCTAATGCTTCCACTACTGGCTGGGGAGCTTTCAACGTTGGTAAAGAAGCACACTGTTATTGGAAAGATACGGATCTAAGATGTCACATTAATAATTTGAAATTAAAAGTAGCGTTTTTGGCTTAAAAATGTTTTTGCCCACAATATATACAATTGTGAAATTATGTTTTTTTGCTTCATACATAAAAACTAAGAAAAATATACACTCTGATCAATTATCTCGTAGATAATTTAGCGACTGGATGGGAGTTAGGAAATTATGCCTATAAACAAATAAAACAAATACTTGTTGAACCGGAAGTAGATTTATTTGCAAGCCGATTAAAAACAATATTGCCTCAAATACGCTTTTACAATAAAAATATAATAATAAAGTAACGCTTTTCCAGCAGAAACTTAAAACTTTTTATGCATTTCCTTCATTCGCTTTAATTAACAGACTTCATTTTAAAAATGCATTGGCCAACACAACCCTGGCTTCCATTCTTTGAAAAGTTATTGGTTTCAGAATCCATACAACTCCATCCAAATATTTGATTCAATTAATAATTATAGATATGCGCTGTCATTATTGGAAAAAACACATTCTAGCGAGATGCTAAATTTTTTGACACGTAAATGGCCTAATGAAGATCTAGAAACACTTATTTTATTGGCCCTGGCTACCGCACACTGCGTACAAATCTTAATATTGATCCGAACACAAAATATTGACACACACACAGAAGTACAACTACTTCCGAAATTTATAATAAAAATTCTCGGCGGAATTGTACACAACCGATATTAACTTCCATTTTTTGACGAGAAACCAGAACTTTGTCATCTCAATGTATACAGACGTACTAAAATAATAACTAATTCACTTTGCGGTTTCAACATAGACACTTTATTTATCAGTTACAAAAAAAAAAAACATATGCCAAAGACTCATCGCAAATATTGAGTCGCTGGATTTCACAATAGTGGTATCAACACATATTATGTTCACTGCACAGTATAGCACTAGGCATTCTGCCACTTCTATGTTTGTATAGCCAACAAGTTCGTTGTCAGTGTAGACATCATACGCAAAATTGCCAGTTGAAGCGATTTTTTCTTTTATTTTTGCCTAGTTTCATAATAATGAAATTGTAGATGATTGCTATCAATTTGCTAAGATATTTGTCGTCACCGTCAAAAAACCTGTAAAATAAAAATAATTCATAAATTTTATAATAACCATGATTAGCATAATGTTAAATACCTAAATCAAAATAAGAATTAAAACTCTTTAGTTTATTTTAAACTTACCTAATAAAAGATTTGCTGTTCTGAGAGTACCTTTACTGTTTATTTTACGTTTCGTCTCTGCGTTTGAGATTTATTTCACATTTGTGCTCTGAACATCCTACAATATGTAAACCTTAAATCGCAAAGAATGAAGTTGTGAAATATAATTGATGATCAAACGAACTTACCAAGTGAAGTTCGATCACAATTATGTGAGCAACTTCATTCGACGCGATTTATAACAACCCACCCTCAATATTAAAGGACAGTTTTGTCTAACGTCACCCTACCCACTTATAATATAACAAAAAGTGAAATAAATTCTCAACATTAATACTGTAAACAAAATGATTCGAACGAGGCAGTCAGTGAGCCGACTATGGAACCCTGATAGAGGGGGTGAAAGATAGTGGGAATGTTTTTAGTGTTGCTAACATAAAAAAAAAAAACCTTTAAACACCGTGCAAGGCTGATGCGTGGGGCGCTACTACAATATGTAAACCTTAAATCGCGTCGAATGAAGTTGCTCACATAATTGTGATCGAACTTCACTTGGTAAGTTCGTTTGATCATCAAATTACAATTTTCCGCACTATTGGGAAAATGAGTTCTGATAGATCTCATCTACACGGTCTGTTTAGGGTTGTCGAAATTGCCTTCTTTCCCTCTCATAGTGCATTATAAAATATTATTATGGGTTATGATATTCGTGTTGAATTCGTTTTCCCCAACTCGTGTCGGTATAAAACACTTAGGTAATTAATTCGTGCTTGTAATATTATTCACCGACACGTGTTAAAGAAAAAGCCAACACAAATACAGCATACAAACACAATATTTTACAATGCGTAATGCGAGGAAAAAAAACAATTTCAGCTATACTAACCAATAACCTGACCGCGCAGAAAAAAGTAAGTACTACGAAAATTCACTCCTGCAAGTATCACTTTCTTTGCATAATATCACAAGCCTTAATTGAACTTACCGTGGGACTATGTCGATTTGTGTAAGATGTCCCATTATTAAGGATCGGACAAACGCCCGTCATTCTGAAAACATAACCCTGTTCCGTACAGTGGAGACTTCTTTATCTTATGATACTAAGATATTTTAAGAATGAATAAGAATAAGAATGGTTTATTTGGTGGTCATACAATACAGAACAATAAATACAAGTATCAAACAGTAAGGATTTGAGCACCAAAAAGGATGCCACTCAGCATGTGTCGTGTCAGATGACACGACGCTGGTTTTCAGGGCAACCGAGCTAAAAAGTGAAAAATAAAAATAACTAGAAAAATAGGTAAAACAGTAACAAGAGTCGGTAAATGTGTACAATGTAGAAGATAAACATAATGTAGGACTTAACATAATTATCTTAAAAACATAGTGGCAAAGTGTACAATAAATTTGGTAAACACAACTTTAAAATCTAATTTTACTAATAAATCTAACAATATAAAACTATGTGGTCAGAATAGTGAGATCATGTGTGTAATATTATTTATTTTATTTTATAAGATTGTTTTTAATGACAATAACACAAAGTATTTATTTAGGAGATCCCAAATTTTTCTTACTTGTGCACATCATGATGGTAACCAATAAACAACTTAGAATTTTTGATATTGAATTATTATTAGTGACCAATGTCATAAATTCATAATCGTGGCGTGTACAAGTAAGAAGGAGTATCTCTTAAATATATACTTTGTGATCGAGTTTTTAAAAACTATTTTATACATTAAAATATGTTAACATCATAAGATAAGGAAGTCTCTATTGTACGGAACAGGGTAATGTTTTCAAAATGACGGGCATTTGTCCGATCCTTGCCCATTATTTATTTATTTAAACTTTATTGCACAAAATGAAAGTACAAATGGCGGACTTAATGCCTTAAGGCATTCTCTACCAGTCAACCACTGGGCCAAAAAGAGAGGTTTGATAGGTTTTTATATATTTTTTTGTAAGTGTACCCTTTAAAAGCGCACTTTCTGAGCATAGGCATTGCATATATCTATTTAGGAGGTACGAGTATAGAGATATAAACGATACATTTGATTTTATGTAGCAATTAGACGACGATATAGACGATATTATGCTGTGCTTGTTACGACCTCCATCTGTTTTGTCCGCCATTCCCAAACGTGATAAATTAATGCGGATGGTAAAGAATATGTATATTGTTATCTCATGGCAACAGTACGAGTATCTCAGATATTTCAATATATGTACGTTTTCACACTTTTCACTCCCCTTTTTAGGGGTCCGTAGTAAACTAGGAATAGAAACCCTTATAGTTTCGCCATGTCCGTCTGTCTGTCAGCATAGTTCAGTGGCCGTTAGTACTAGACATTTTCAATTTGGTACAGATATACATATGAATCATGCCGACAAAGTGGTGGAATAACAAATAAATGTTTTTTTCGTGTGGGAGGTACAGTCGTAAAGGTTGGATGCTTTTTTTATTTTGCTGTAATTCGATAGTGTAGGTAAGTTAAAGGATACCAGAAGGGTTTTTTAAAGTCTTTTATACACTTAGACATCACAGTAGCAGTACATCACTAGTACAGGAAATAACGACGAGCGAAACGACCCGTGATTTGTGGCAGGAAGTTGGAATGGCCTGTCAAGTTGAGAGCGTGACGTATCGCAATCGAGTCATAGTTCACCGCAGGCGTGAAGGGTTACAGACTCCGGGTTTAAAAATGTAGACTTCACTACACTAGCTACATGTTTAAATTCCGGTTTTTACGAGTAGGCCCCGTTAGAGGTTTTCCTTACTACGAGAGATATTTTTTATTTCAAATAACCTTCATTTATCCATTTATTTATTGGTGTAACAGATACGATTAGAGAATCATAAAAATAGTTCATACATTTTCAGATTTTAGGTAGGTACTTTAAAAGCAAATAAAAAAATGTAAGCCGTAACGCGTACTCTGTTTGGTTAATAGGTATTTAAAAAAAGGTAAACAATCTTGCAGTATCTTTTTATTGAAAACTAAGAGTAGAAATAAGTTTTATCAAATATACATAATATAACAAGGAAATACAGTGATTTACATTGTTTTGATTCATGAAGTTTTGATTTTTCAATGCATTTTTCAATAAAAAGATACTGCAAGATTGTTTACCTAAATACCTAACCAAACAGGGTATAATAAGGCGAAGAAAGTTAGTGTTTCGATCGTATAGTAAAGTAAATAGATAAGTACATTTATATGTAGTAATATTATCTTATATAGTATGCATTTGTGCAATGACTAACAACTCACTTGCTTTGATTTTTGCGATAGACTCTGTCTATGTAAAATAAGAGTGATGACATGTAACAAAAGCTACATGAAGCAAGTGAGTGGATATATACATAAATTACATAATACTATCTATTTTCGCTAAGGAACAACCTGACCAAATTGGGTGTAAAAATGTGCTGCGACATCAGCCGCCCTACCGCGAACTTCGAAATGGCAAATTTTGAGAATTTGTCTCTCTTACTCTAGTCTAATGACTCCTTCGGCGGAGTGTCAGAAAATCGAATTTCGATTTCAAGTTTACAAATGCATAGTAGCAGATCTGCTCCATTACATAGACTTTATTAAATAGCCGTCAAAGTCAAATATTGATTGAACTGCTTACAGACCGCTACCGCATATTAAAGATTAAACCCTCTTATTGTGATATCCATAGTTCCTGGATTAATTTGTATTCGGCCACGGTCGTGACAGGCAGTAATGGACAGGCACTGGCGCCGCCACCCGCCCGAATATTAGTTCACTGGATTATACTTGACCGCCACTTAATTCGGCTTTGAAGTCTGACAGTTCAATTTGTGATATAACGGTCGAAAGTGACGTTTATGATGCTTATTAATTTTGATTAATAGTTCGACTTCACGTCTGGTTTATCGAGAATTGTGGAAAATTAAATTTTGTAAATTAACCCCCTTATTCATTTATATGCCTCCTATCCTATCCTAATTTAGCAAGCAAGTATTGTTTGTTCCTTTCTGTCTTATATACGTTTTGTTAAGACCCAAAGGGATTATCGGCAAAAGATATTAGACAAATCGAGTCATAGATCAGGTTTGAACCTCAAGCTTCGTAGGCAGGGTCACTACCAACTGGGCTACGGAGGCTGACGAATATAAATAAATAAATAAAGTGATTATTTTAAATACAAAATGTATGAAAGCATGGTAATGGAATGGAAAAAAACCTTCGGCAATTTTTTTTCCTGTCAGGGTCGAAAGAGCTCTTGATTTTGAGTGGAAATCGTATTAAAAGTTCTTAAAAACAAAAATATGGTGACGGGGACAACTTTGAATAAAAAACTCTTATTTCTTAGTCTCATACTACCAGTTGCACATTACCAAACACATTTGTTATATTATAAAACTTACAAGTGGGGGAAATTTCAACAGTAATTATATTACCATTTTCATTTCATATGTGATTGCGAAATCGTTAATAATTGTGAGCGAATCCGTACCATGATTATTATTTCAGACGCGCTCGTTTAAATTGACGGTAATTATTTAATGGCTTTCATTAATATGACAGCGGCATTTAGTCATTGCTAAATGTTTAAAAATTTAAATAAATTATTGGAAATTATATCTATCGGTATAGAAGTGATGTGCCTGTCCTAACCTACGGTGCCCAAACATGGTCACTGACTGAGGCGCAGAAGACCAGGTTGAAGGTTTGCCAAAGGGCCTTGGAACGCAGCATACTAGGTGTGAGGCTGATCGACTGAATGAGAAATCCAGTAATGCGTTCCAAAACCAGGGTCACCGATGTCGGAGCCAAGACTGCCAGGAGACTGCCAAGAGTGGGCATGGGCCGGCCACGTCTGCCGCATGCACCGGCAGCGGTGGGCTAAATTAGCAACGGAGTGGGTGCCACAAAATGCGCGGCGACGACGCGGCAGGCCCAGACGGAGATGGCGGGACGATCTGGATGCATACCTAAACGACTGGCAAGAGATCGCGCTAAACCGGGAGAGTTGGAAGAAAAAGGGGGAGGCCTTTGCCCAGCAGTGGGACACTAATGGCTTCGTAATAATAATAGAAGACGATTCATAGCCAAAGGTAAACATTTAAGAGAAGTCGTTTATGCTTGTATTATATTCGACATATAAATGATCAGTCAGCAAGGACAGGTGACAGAATGGTGCAAAGACAGAATTTATCGAATTAAATTAAAATCATTCTGAAATTCTGTGGAATAAATAAATAAACGAGCTTGTATAATTATAGTGTATCAGTGTTGTGTGGGTAAAAAGCAAAGCCATTGGAGCAAAAATATGAAACACGATTAACACGAATAGCCTTCATAGTTCATGCCAATCACATACAAGACTAACAGTATACGACTATGTTATTCCGAATTTCGAGTTCTTTAGTGAACAAGAGAATCGACACCACTATTTAGTCGTGGTCTTAAGGTTTTCTTTCTTTGTTACTCTTTCTTATTGGAGCGACAAAGACAGTTGCGTTTCGTTCACAACAATCACGAATGAGCGTTAGCGATTGGCATCTTCTTGGCTAGGCCCCCTGTACGAGTAGTGTTATTGCAAACCTGAAAGCGGAGTTAGCAGTTCGCTTTAGGGTTTCAAAAACACTCGGAAGAGTTTGTTTGGGACTACTAAAGAGAGTATTTAAACACGAGCTGCGTAAACGAAGCTTTTAAAGGCTAGTCAGTAGATAAAATGTCTGGAAAACATAAACACTACGTAGATACGTAGACAGTTGGTTTTAGCTCGCGTGGTGTCGGATCGATTGCTACAATTCAGGTGTGGCTTACCACGTTACCACCAACCGCTAGCCAGCTAAATGTGCTTTTATTAAGCAAAAATGTCATTGAATGTTGGTGAACTAGGCGTTTCAGGGTTCTTTACTCAAAGGGTAAAACGTGACTCTATTACAAAGGCTCCGCTGCCTGTCTGTCTGTCTCTCACCAGGCTGTATCTCGATGACCCCCAATGCTGTATTTGTTTTGCCGCAATAGGTACAGCAAATATTAAGAAGTGGAATAAAATAAGCATTTGGCCGATTTTTTTATAGTTAGATTGGTACCCACAAAAAATCGTCCAATAATTTATTTTAGGGGCACTTCTATTCTTTGATGGTCATCTCATGACAGTACTTTTTATTTTTATTTTAAATAATTATTGTCTGAAGCCGTATACGAGCCCCGATGCATATGTTCTCGTCCAGTTAGACAGTTTTTCGAGATTATCCCCGTTCATCCGGGGGAAAAGGTTTAGAGACAAAACCTTCACTATTCAATAGTAGTACTAAAATAGTTTCTTTGAGTATAAAATATTTGGTCTTAATAAATCAGAATAAAAAAAAACTATTTTACGAGAGGTATTTTTTTAATTTTTTTTCACAATTTTTAATTTTGTAAATAATCAATGAATGTAAAGAACGCCATTAATATTAAAGACGACATGGTACACCTGATGCACTGCGAATTTTGCGTCAAGATTATAAGCGCGGAATTACGGTGGTGAACGAAAATATAATTTAGACACTGGTTTGTTAAAATCGATTTATTAAACAACAAAAGCGTACTTCAGATTATTGTCTCTTGAAATGTAGTACATTAACCATGACTAACGTTCATACAATTTATCATTAGCATAATGTGATCATTTTTAAAATATTCAAAAATTTGTAAAAATTGTTTCGAACTAGACGAACTCCACTGCATCGGGGCTCGTAGACTACAGCTTTGAACATTTCATTAAAAATCGACCTTAAACAAGTTCCACCATTTCCACCAATATGGTATTTTTTCCACAAATGCAGCTTTTGAGCAAAACCGGTTCGAGTCGAATTTATAGCTTTTATTTATGTGTTCCAGCCAAATGATTTCATTTCCATTCAATCGGACTTCGTGGGCGTTTTTCTACGACGGGTATATTCAGCAGGGCGTGCATATTGATTGCGTTTATGTAAGACTGAACTTCCGATTGGATATAAGAAAATACTTAGTTGATATTAGTTGCTCATATTATTGCTTTTTGATACCTAAAATCTTTTTGTTGACTAAATAAGGAACAGTATATTGAGTTAATCAAGTAGCTAAAAATAAGGACATTCCCGCTAACAATGAGGTTCTGGTACGTAGAATGAACCACTTAGGGAACTTTATTAGAAATAAGTTCACGTTTCAGATTTAGTAATGGTTCTAAGTAAGTATTTTGTGGAACAACTCAAATTGTTTTATTTATTTTTTGAGTTGTGTTTTCTTTTGAAAGTAGGAACACTATAATATACATTTAAATATTAGATGTCATATACCAAAGAAAAAAAGAAGAAGAGTTTAAAGTACGAGTAGTTATATAGCACCTACGAGTAGCAGGCTCGTATTTACAAGAAAAATAACTTTGGGGGAGGCCTATGTTTAGCAGTGGACGTTTTTCGTCTGATATGATGTTGATGATGATGAATAGCCAGAAATTATATTTACGGAACTAATCAGTCAACTCAAGAACCCTTCGCTTACATGCTTACGTTTAAAATAGACAACTAAAGTTAAGACAGCCTTCACTCAAGTTAGTTATTCTGGCTGCATCACCTCGCCAAATGAGCGACGCCAAGTTAAAGCTCCCTGAAGCGATGAAACTTAAGGATAATTAAGATGCACACTCAACTAAGATCGCGTCGATGCACGGGCATTGTATTACCGATGGCTCGGGGTTGCAACTTGCCACTATAGGTTTCCGATTACTTTAGGTTATGCATGTGCTCATAATAACGAACAACTTTCTCTATTGGACTCATATCGAAATTCAGAAAAAAAGAGGGTGGGGGGGGGCACATTTTTTTTCTTCTGGAGCGATTATCTCCGAAAATATGGACTTTAGAAAAAAACTTTCTATTAAGACCCTTATTCTTTTTAAGAGACCTATTCAATGATACCCCACTATAGGATTACAGCAAATAAAAAGGGTTCCGTTTCTCTAAAAAGGCTAAAAGAGGGTTTTCGGTCATATAAGTTTATTGAGACATTATATTGCCAAAATAAAGGACTTTAATAAAGAAAACTGCATGTGTACATTATATCGAAATAAAAAAATCATTTGAAATTCTAGATAAAACGCAATTTTTACAATATACACAAAAGCATGCATTTTGGAGTTCAACATTGAAACTTATGTCTTTGTTAAGGAAAAATATGGAAGATACTTTGAGAAAGAAGTGCTTCAAATACTGCATTGTTCTGAATTCAGACACGGAAAGTCTAAACTTAACAGTACCTTGCTAATGTTATGAATGCGAAACTTCAGATGTATCAAGGAAGTGGCTACAAAATGGTTGGAAGTCTTTTGTTGAAGTTTCGTAGCGAAACGTTTCTTTAGTGGCTTTACAGTTTCAACGACAAAGAAACTATGGAGGATTCTAGGTTCAATGAAGTTTCCTAGGTACATTATCAAACCTCGATTAGAATATTTAGAATGCGATTTAAAAGTACTGTTGACACAACGGTGTATAAGTCAATCTAGGATATGTTCAAAGTTGAAGTGCAGAGACTTACACTGCCGTCATAACATAAAAGGGCACATTTAACATTTGGATAAAATTGCAAAAATTGACTTTGAATATTTTACTGTTTCTTGCCAAATACAGGTATATAAACGCACAGTAGTAACATTATTTTGAATGAGGAAACTTTCGTGAACAATAAATTGGTTCTTCTGTAAACATATTTTTTTATTTTGATTTAATTTGTTTGAGATAAATGAAAAAAATCTATTTTACTTAGTATATTAAATCGTGCAAAAATACTATTGCAAAACATAAAAGGCATAACTAACCAAATGAGCCTTTTTATTCTAACACATTCAAGCAGTCTTACCGAAAATTAGAAAAAAAGAGCACAATCCGTAACTTGTGCCTTTTTATTGTACAAATTAATTTATTTTAATAAAGTATAGATTGTTAATAGACATAATTTAAACATAATATTTTATTTCGTTTGGTTGGATAAGGTAATAAAACACTACTTGCAAATAAATGGATAACTTAAATATGTAAAAGCCCCAGGTGAGGACAGAGCTACAACTGAGCTCTTAAGGGCAGGGGAACTCCTGTACTCAGGCAGCTGCAGTACATGTTTAACTCCGTTTCCCACGAAGGGAGAGCTCCGAGCGTCCGGATAGCGTGAAGCAGGAGTATGGTAGTTTCATTCTTGAAAAAGGGTGATAAAACCCTTCTTAAGAACTACCGCCCTATGTCACTTCTGAGCCACGTACAAGTTGTTTTCGAGAGTCGTCACAAATAGGCTGGCGCGACGGATGGAAGACTTTCAATCACCGGAGCGAGCCGGGTTTGGGGGAGGATTTTGCACCATAGACCACATACACACTGTAAGGCAGATTGTACAGAAGCCTCAGGAATATAATCAGCCTCTGTGTCACGCTTTCGTGGACTATGAGAAGACGTTTGACTCCGTCGAGACCTGATCTGTTCTGGACTCCCTACAGCGGTGCCAAGTGGATTTTCGATACATCGGGGTGCTTAGAAGTCTGTATGACGCCCCAACTATGTTCGTTCAAGCAAGAAACAGTCAAACAAGACCGATTCCATTACATCAAGGAGTAAGACGGGGGCATGTTATATCCCCGAAACTGTTTACAAATGCATTGGAAGACATGTTGTTCAAGACTCTAAACTGGAACGGCGTGACATAAATATAAACGGCGAATACATCTCACTATTCTCACATCACACTTTATAGATTTGCCGATGATACGATTAATATCGTAGTCATAGTAGAATCGCTGCAATAAGTTCAGGAAATGTTGCACAGCCTGAATGCAGCCTCCCAACGAATTGGTCTCAGAATGAACATGGACAAGATGAAGGTCATGTTTAATGGCCTCGTAATTCTGGGCCTAGTAATTACAGATGGCATGTATCTTGAAGTAGTTAAGGAATATGTCCACCTCGGGAAAATATTAGTGTGCGTGTGGACTGAGGGACCACTTATATTTTAATGGTGATTGGTATGATGGTGTTTGGTGAAAATTTAGTAGTAGTAGTAGAGAATTATTTTGTAGAAAAATCCTGGAATTTGTAAAGAATTCTCTAAAAAGTTATACAGCCAAACGTGTGGTCCCTCAGTTCACACACTGAACCTTACACTTCTGGGCAAGTGTTTAATATGCGGGCTTATTTTAATGTTATACATTTAGTAAAAACATATTTAAACGCATTCGTAATGACCGAAACGTAATTTGGCAATGATTATACACTAAAAAGTCTTCCTTTTTTGGTCCCTGAGGGACCACATATAATAACTAATAAATCGGTATATTCGTACAAAAAATAAATGCATTTATCTTTGCAAACATTAGTAAAAAACGCAAGGAAGATTGTAAAAGTTAAAGGAAAGCACAACTATTAATCAATTTCGCAAAATTTATATTTGTTTGTGGTCCCTCAGTTCACACACTATGAGTTAATAAAATAATCAAAATCTCCTAAAATATAAACATTATTAAAAGGTTTGTCGTACTGAGGTTTAGTTAAAAAACTTGACTACATAAATATATATTTTAACGTGGATTGATGGCGTACAATATAAAATAAATTGCTTTTTTAACATTTCCTTAGCAAAGCGTTCATTAGGGTGACCACACAATGAAGCGTTTACTAACGTGACGTGCGTGCCTCGTTTTTAAATTCAACTTTTTAAATTTGCTTACTAATATCAAATGGACCAAGGAAAAACTGCATACAGCCAACTACATTTTAGATTCTGTAAGCAAAATTATGAAATTAAAAACAAACTAGGTTTATGGTATCAGGTTTGGTGCGGTAAAACATGTAGCTCGAATATACTTGTCCTGCGTATTATGTTTAAAAAATTAAAAGGCGGCAAATTAACTTGAATTAATGTGTTTGGTTTGTTATTTGTTATTTATACTCCTATTTTCCGGATTGTTGATCTGGTAAGTACCTCCATTAAGCAGCATTCTATTTTAATAGTATGGCCGTGTGGTGACGGCAGTAAGAATACATTTGTCACCACCCCAACTCCTCCTGCGGGTGTCGTAAAAGTGTCACTGATCATTAGGTATTTGATAAAAGAATGATGATGGGCAGCGGCGTCATTGTAGTGGACACATTACTGCGATCGTCAATCCGCTTGCCCAGCGTGGCGATTATGGGCACTTATCTCCTAATGCGTCTATACGCAAAGTTAATAGGAGAGGCCTACGGTGTACGTCCAGCAGTGGACTATCATAGGCTGATGATGATGTATGGTTTGTCAGGTTTACCATCATTTGCTAAACAACTTTTCTGAAATAACTATTTAACAAACAACGATTCACAAACCTGCAATTTCCTAAAATGCTCATTTTATAAATAACTTCCTACATGACAAATTGTCCTAAATATATTACTAGCTTTTACCCGCGACTTCCTCTGCGTTAAATCTTTAGAAACAATATTTATAAGCCTATGACCTTATTAAATTTCATCTAAATTTGTTTAGCGGTTTAAGCGTGAAGAGGTAACACAGGGATCGCTGACTAATATTTCAAGTTCGGGTGTGCAAGTGGGTTAATTTTCCTGAAATCGCGGATTCGACGGGATTAATGCCTTCTAGGGAGTAATGAAAATACGTACTGTATTTAATACAGTACGTATTTTCATTACTCCCTAGAAGGCATTAATAACGTGCCGTCATAACAAAACAAAAAAGGGCACAACTAACATTTTTTGTGAAATTGAGTTACATACATATTCGGAATGAGAAAAAAAAGGCGCATGTATCTAATTTTTTTCAAAATTTTCCTGTGGGAAACTTGGGAGTTACCATAAGCAAATTGGGCACAACTACTCGAATTATTTTTATTTATCAAAAAAGAAAGGCATTTTGTTTTATGATTAAAATAAAAGGGCATATTTTTTCACTTATGGCTTGTGACTTAATTATTTTTTCAAGTAGCACTTAGTTAAGAAGGCACTTTTGAGTTATTTAAAAGAAAAAGGCACAAGCAGCGAAATGTGCCCTTTTAATTTCTTATCCAACGACATTGATCCACTTGTCGTCGTAGAAAAAAAGGCACAACAACCTAGATGTGCCTTTATTATTTAACACACTTAATGATAGTTAAGATGAGAAAATGATCGAAACAAACAAATCGCGTCAGTTGTGCCCTAGAAGTCAACATAAACCCACGCTTAGGGTTTGCAATATCCGCCTGGTTTTAATATCCGGATAATATGAATAGTAATAATTATACATATTATCCGAATATCCGGATATTTTGGATAATTTCGGATAGTGGTAAAATAATACTATATAATTCTTTTAATGGGTGTAATTCGCCAAAATAAGCGTTATAGTTAACTATATAACGATTCATCATCATCATCCACCTGTCTCAGTCCACTGCTGGACATAGGCCTTTACCAATGTATGCCACAGAGCGTGGTCAGTTGATTTATGCATCCAATCGCTGCCGGCTCTCCTACCTACGCAAGACGGTGCCATCTGGCTAGAGGAGGAATTCAACGTTGCCTAACTCAACTGAATTCTCCTATTGGCTTCTTTTTCAAAGTTGTATCTATCTAACTGCAATATTTTCCCGAGGTGGACATATTCCTTAACGACTTCAAGATACATGCCATCTGTAATTACTGGGCCCAGAATGACGAGGCCATTAAACATGACCTTCATCTTGTCCATGTTCATTCTGAGACTAATTCGTTGGGAGGCTGCATTCAGGCTGTGCAACATTTCCTGAACTTATTGCAGCGATTCTACTATGACTACGATATTAAATCATCGGCAAATCTAAAGTGTGATGTGAGAATAGTGAGATGTATTCGCCGTTTATATTTATGTCACGCCGTTCCAGTTTAGAGTCTTGAACAACATGTCTTCCAATGCCTTTGTAAACAGTTTCGGGGATATAACATGCCCCCGTCTTACTCCTTGATGCAATGGAATCGGTCTTGTTTGACTGTTTCTTGCTTGAACGAACATAGTTGGGGCGTCATACAGACTTCTAAGCACCCCGATGTATCGAAAATCCACTTGGCACCGCTGTAGGGAGTCCAGAACAGATCAGGTCTCGACGGAGTCAAACGTCTTCTCATACCCACGAAAGCGTGACACAGAGGCTGATTATATTCCTGAGGCTTCTGTACAATCTGCCTTATAGTGTGTATGTGGTCTAAGGTGCCAAATCCTCCCCCAAACCCGGCTCGCTCCGGTGGTTGAAAGTCTTCCATCCGTCGCGCCAGCCTATTTGTGACGACTCTCGAAAACAACTTGTATACGTGGCTCAGAAGTGACATAGGGCGGTAGTTCTTAAGAAGGGTTTTATCACTCTTTTTCAAGAATGAAACTACATACCATACTCCTGCTTCACGCTATCTGGACGCTCGGAGCTCTCCCTTCGTGGGAAACGGAGTTAAACATGTACTGCAGCTGCCTGAGTACAGGAGTTCCCCTGCCCTTAAGAGCTCAGTTGTAGCTCTGTCCTCACCTGGGGCTTTTACATATTTAAGTTATCCATTTATTTGCAAGTAGTATTTTATTACCTTATCCAACCAAACGAAATAAAAAAGTATGTTTAAATTATGTCTATTAACAATCTATACTTTATTATTAAAATAAATTAATTTGTGCAATAAAAAGGCACAAGTTACGGATTGTGCTCTTTTTTTCTAATTTTCGGTGAGACTGCTTGAATGTGTTAGAATAAAAAGGCTCATTTGGTTAGTTATGCCTTTTATGTTTTGCAATAGTATTTTTGCACGATTTAATATACTAAGTAAAATAGATTTTTTTCATTTATCTCAAACAAATTAAATCAAAATAAAAAAATATGTTTACAGAAGAACCAATTTATTGTTCACGAAAGTTTCCTCATTCAAAATAATGTTACTACTGTGCGTTTATATACCTGTATTTGGCAAGAAACAGTAAAATATTCAAAGTCAATTTTTGCAATTTTATCCAAATGTTAAATGTGCCCTTTTACGTTATGACGGCAGTACAGACAATAGATTATTTAATCACTCACTACATCTATAAACAACTCTTTTCTTGGTAAAGGTTGTGTCATTTGTTATCTCAACTTTACTTCTGATCGCGGTTTGATGATAACTATGTATTATTCTGTAACTTAAGTATTATAGTGCTCGAAATAAGATAGGTGATTTTTGAATTCGAAACTCAAAAATCACGCTCGAATTCTGTAAGTAACAAATATTATTTTACTGTTTCTCGCTGAATATCAGGCATCTCGAATATCTATACTTCGCGTTTTCAAATTACAATAGTCTATTTTTTTTTCCATGTTTTTGAATGATAACATTGATAAACGAGTTTACGAAAACGAGTGATGGAAAGTGTAGTATAACTGAAAAATCGGCTTCCAAGTGAACTACTACCGCGAAAATCGAAATTCTTAAATTTCGAGGATTTTTCTCTGTCACTCAAACGAAGGCGTCATTGGAGTAACAGAGAAAAATCCGAACTTCGGTGTTTGCAGTAGCAAGCCCGGATACCATGTGCTCTAACATATTAAAATCGCTCACTACGTCTTTCATCATCATCATCATCAGCCTATGATAGTCCACTGCAGGACGCAGGCCTCTCCCATTAACCATGCGTATGTACGCATTAGGAGGTACGAGCATAATCGCCACGCTGGGCAAGCGGATTGGCGATCAATTACACTACGTCTTTACTAATTGATAAATCCAAAGGCAATATAATATTTCTGGTTACAATACCTGTACAAAGTATGGTGTAATGGAAGGTATACACCTTCCATTATAACCAGCGGTGTAAAAAGAACTGTGTAGTGAAGAAGAAAGTTTGCCGGCGCGTGCCGTGCGGCCGCGGCTCCTACTTACTTAAACCTTTTCTTTTATGCTCACCTGGTCCATATATTCCGATTATGCATTTTTGTTCATGCAAAATTAATATTTTTTCTCAAACTTGCTACGTAATGTTGATGTTACTTACTTTAAATTAAACCCGGAAATACTATGTATCCGGTGTCATGTGCTAAGATGATATGTAAAGAGATTTCATGTATTTATTTCACACCTAGGACTGCAAACAGACTGTCTTTTGTTTTGAAACGTAAAATTGTGACACCAGGTCTTGACATTCAGCCACAGAAAAAAAAAAAACCTTAGAACTAATGTCTATACCACCAGGTAAAAGAATACCTCAAACAGATTTAAAAAAAAAAGTTAGGCGCGAATGTTTTTTTTTTATGTTTTACGATACTGTACTATTGGTATATTTACAAATGAAATAGTCATGAAATAGTATGGTTGGGCGAAATCAGTTCGTTTTATTTCATGGCATGTTTGAGAAAAGCACTATACAAATCTCGGCGAGAAACAGGGTTACAGGCCGCGTATCACTATCTGGCCTCAGTTCCTTCGGCCAGATATATCTACTTGGCCTGTAACCCTTCGTTTCCCGTCCTCTATAGTAATGTACTATTTCTCAAACTTGCAAATTGGACCAGGAAGTCCCATGTCGATATGGCTTGATGACTGAACTGGATATTTTACCGCATCGGAAGAAACTTGCCACGTGACAGAACATCTTGGCTGTTCACTGTTTAAAAAATCGCGTTCCGTCAATGTCACCGGATAAAAGATTAACACATTGAGCGCCGGGAACTCCCGAGAGGAGTTCTCTGTGGGTCCATTTTCGCTACTAAGCGGAAAAATCACTGGATCAGCTACAAGCGTAGCGCGTAGTACTCGTTGGCAATGAAAGTGTTAACCTCGAACAGTTTAATTTTCTTTCCTCAAACTTGCTACGGAATGTTGATGTTACTTACTTTAAATTAAACCCGGAAATACTATGTATCCGGTGTCATGTGCAAAGATGATATGTAAAGAGATTTGATGTATTTATTTCACACCTAGGAGTGCAAACAATCTGTCTTTTGTTTTGAAACGTTAAATTGTGACACTTGGTCTTGACATTCAGCCACAGAAAAAAAAATAACCTTAGAACTAATGTCTATACCACCAGGTAAAAGGAGACCTCAAACAGATTAAAAAAAAGTTAGGCGCGAATGTTTTTTTTTAAATGTTAAACGATACTGTACTATTGGTATATTTACAAATTAAATAGTATGGTTCGGCGAAATCAGTTCGTTTTATTTTATGGCAAGTTTGAGAAAAGCACTATACAAATCTCAGCGAGAAACAGGGTTACAGGCCGCGTATCCCTATCTGGCCTCAGTTCCTTCGGCCGGGTCCATATTGGCACTTATACAATTTTTTCTTCGAATATTTTTACTAATACCGTTTTTTACTCATAATCATCATTACTCCGAAAATTTTATCTCATACTTTTTTTCTTACTAAAAATTATACTTCTACCTACAATGTTTATAACGATTTTTATTTCGAAATTTTATCCTCCTAAAGTCGTCAAGTAGATTAATCTATACTCATAAAGTTATTTGAAATAAATTGTTTACTTATAAACATTTTCCCATTAGGTTCACTCTGTTGTGGTATAATTCTTTTATGAATAACATAAACTATGTAGTCATAATGGGCTTTGTGCAGAAACTGTTGTGGCATACTCAACTTTAGCATATTTCTTTGTGGCAGATTTCGAGTTGTTCGAATATTATTCGAGCATAATTTCGATGCTCCTATTTATGATGAGGCATAATCTGGATGTGCATAAAAAGTATCGGCATAGTTTGTTTTAGCATAACAGAGAAGGAATAATTACAACCTCTCAATATAATCGAGGTAGTAGTAATATTCTGTACGTTACTTACTGTGTTACTGAGCCGAGTAGGTACTTTCTAGGTTGCTGAAAAAAAAATAACCTCGAAGACTAAGGCGGGAGCAAAGCTCCCGCCTTAGTCTTCGAGGTTATTTTTGTTACTGAGCCGAGTAGGTACTTTCTAGGTTGCTGAAAAAAAAATAACCTCGAAGACTAAGGCGGGAGCAAAGCTCCCGCCTTAGTCTTCTAACCTAACCTATCCGAGTCGGATCTGCCCCGGAAGGTTTTGTTCGCTCGCTTCGCTCGCTCACTGCAGAAATTTTCGCCCTCACAGTAAATTCTGCCTGACGAAAAAGGCAAGTTTCGAACATGTGGCTACATGCCCAAACAAAAATGCAAATCTAATTTCTGTCTTATAACACTCGGCGTAAATAATGATATGCCAAGATAGTTTCGGACAAAATAATATTCGAAATATTGTTATTTAAGCCAAGTGATGTTTCTGTCTCATTAAGTTGATGCCAAAATAGATTATACCAAGTCTGTTATGTCCTAAGCGTTTCGGACAAAAAAAGTTTAGAGGGAACCCGTTTAGTACAGTACCTACTCTGCCACAACCTGATTTGTGCAGGTAGCTAGTTTACAGTAATAGTACGATTTATATTTAATTAAACAAAAATAATTCATACATAAAACCAGTACAGATAAAAATAAATACCTATAACATTAGAATATATAGCATAAAATAAGTATAGTGAAAAATTATATAAACATAAAAGTTAGTACTAAAAATATGTATGAAAAACAATATTATGAACATAAATAATTCTATGTGATGATAATTATGAACAAAGATTATTCTAAATACCGATCATTATGAAGTTAAATTGTATAAGAAAAATTTTCGGAGTTCCAATAATCTAAGTTGCAATTTTATAAATACTTTGGCGCACCCCCTTCGGCCAGATATATCTACTTGGCCTGTAACCCTTCGTTTCCCGTTCTCTATAGTAATGTACTATTACCGCATCGGAAGAAACTTGCCACGTGACAGAACATCTTGGCTTTTCACTGTAAAAAAACCGCGTTCCGTCAATGTCACCGGGTAAAAGATTAACACTTTGAGCGCCGGGAACTCCCGAGAGGAGTTCTCTGTGGGAGGTCCATTTTCGCTACTAAGCGGAAAAATCACTGGATCAGCTACAAGCGTAGCGCGTAGTACTCGTTGGCAATAAAAGTGTTAACCTCAAGCAGTTTAATTTTCTTTTCATCACACCTGTTCGGTAAGTGCGCCAATGCGCTCCGGCGATGCGCGCCGTAGATGCGTTCATTACGCAAGGCAATCAAGGATTTTCATACAACATTTTCTGAAAAAATACTCGTAAACAGAATAATTTCTAAAATGCTCACAATTTTGGACTATCGAATGAAAATAAAAATTTGACTTTAGTCTGGAGATATCTAGTTTGCGCTAGGTAAGAATTTAATTTTATAGCCTCTTTAGGCTTGTCTACAATGTCTTCACTTTGATCTTGATCTTAGTTATTTGGAATAATTATCTAGGGAATCTCTTCAATCCAGTGAAAATTGATCCTCAAATGGGAATACTCTTATGGATTTCATGGTTCATCTAGAATTTTGTAAACGATGCCATTATAAAACGATTCGCAAATAAGGTGTTTGAAAGATTAGCATCTACTTGTCCTTCGGTTCGCTAACCCAACTAGCAAAATTTCGTCATATAATCGTCGCGGAAACGTAACATATTCAGGCTTTTAGCTTATGAAATTGGTCATAAATACGTAATAATTACGTTTATATAACGCGATTTGGGCCCATATTACTCAGCTTTTTAGCCATATAAAAGCCATTTAACTGAAACTGCCGCCACTTATTAGTCATATAATAATCATCACCGTGACCACTTTATAGCTAACTAGCTGTATAATAGCGACTTACATAGCTTTCATATGACTTTTAATCATATAAGAGCCATATAACCGTAGATTTAGTGATTTATTGATCATATAATTGCTACTTATATGCCAAATTTGTGGAATAAAAGTGTCTAGCGAAACTAAACAGAAGACGGAATGACAACTTGCTCGTGCATATAATTTTGTTAGTGGTGTAAAAAAAATAAAATCACTTAATGTCGTTGAGTATGTTATGACAGAGCTATCTAAGTAATATATGACCATGTTATGATTGGCATTATAAATTCTACCTAATGGTGAAATTTTATTGCGAATACCACTTTACTGATAAAGTATACTATATTTAGTAGTAAATAATGAACGCGCCACTTTAATTATTAGTTATTACAATATAAATTAAATAAATATTTTTAATTATTACGAAGGAAACTACTATATGACATGTATACGATTAACATATCATATAACTGCTTCGTATTAGTTCTTATATAGCAAGTTTAGTGGTTTAAGCGCCATGACACCTACAGGTAGATACGTTAATCATATAAAAGTAACAGCTGAAACCAAAAAGTTCTATAATAGCTATTATTTTTCCATTTACTCGAGCATAGGTCATATAAGATGTTATTATTCGACAAATAGTCAAGTAAGCGTCATGTAAAAGCAGGTTACTCAGCATTCATCTTATATGACTCTTTAGTCATAAGAGATGCTGAATAAAATACTTTTATAAAACAAGATATATAATTAGCTGTTATATGACTTCATTCACAATAGTCATATAATAGCAACTGCGTTACGTTTACTCGACTTTTTCTCACAAGTCATAAGTCAGCCATATAAGTTTTTGCTACTCGGCAAAAAAGTCATATAAGCGTTTTATAAATGTGTCTTTTTCAGCAGCTTCTTATATGACTCTTAGGTCATATAAGAAAGTCGTATAAACGTGTATATGACATCTTATACGACTATTATGCTATTGCTGTATAAGTTGGCTTTATACGACAGGTACTGTGTAATTTGCGTTTATATGACTTTTATACGACATATTGCTGTATAAGCTGGCTTTATACGATAGGTACTGTGTAATTCGCGTTTATATGACTTTTATACGACTTATTAGCTGAGTAAGCTCGATGTTATATGACTGTTTTGCTAGTTGGGAAGGTCTTTGACCGGAGCCTTCTGCGTTAAATTGCAATTATTTGGATTAATAATGATTATTACGAAATTAACTAAGACGAGACCACATTTTCCATTTACTTACAAATGTTCAATTGAAATGAGTTTCATGTCGGCTAATTGTTGAGAATCAGATCTTACACAAATTCAGTAAAATACAATACTTCATTTGAGTTACATATGAAAATGTATGTATGAGTCAAGTTTTATAATCATGCGGATGTCTCTTGGAGTTAGAGGCGTCTATAGACTACGATGACTACTTACGATCAGGTGGGCTGTATGCTTTGCAAATAAAAAGAAAAACTGCTTACAAAATAAATATACTGTAAACTTTTAGGTAACTTGTTATAATCAGACTTCTAACAGTTCTAACTCTAACCACCAAGTAACTCTATTGCCCAATGTAAAAAACTTATCTGTTAGCAAATGTATTTTTTTAGTACAGCTGGTGCCTTTTTTAGGCTCTAGTGCGAGAAGTGGGTCATTTTACGTCAGGTCCAAAACTTCGGAGGGTCATCTGTACTAAAAAACGTCGTACGAGACACGTGCAAAAAGGAAATTCGAATTCGAATTTCATGTTTTTGGCACTTGTGTCGTAATGTACTATTTACAAAACTCAATTTCACTCACATAAAAGTGAACGAGATGAGCTTTTAAATATATGTATAACAAATAACAACCCTGCCTTGATAAATCAAGGAAATATTGATCATGTACTAAGACCGCAGAACTGGACATCAGTAATAACGCTACTCCGAACACGCGTGGTCCGGACGTCAAGTGGTCAGGATAATTGAGACGATCGTCTGACTCTGAACTAGCTTCACAACGGTTTCGTGCGTTTAGCCTCGACCAGAAGTACTAGGACCTCAGAACTGCTGTGGAGACTAACCACCTTATTCATAAACGTCAGCAAGCAGATAAGTATTGTTTGACCCTTTCTATCTTATCAACTTGTCTATAAGATCTAAAGGGACAAACAATACATAGCGATTTGTTAAGTTAAGAGACGTTTATGAATAAGGGGGTAAATGTTTTGACATGCAGGATTAGAGCACGTGGACGACAGAGATACATACGTTTTGAATTTGATACATTTTCCACTACTATGGGGCGGTGAGATGGCCGCACTGTGGTGTAAGTTGAAACGAACTGTCAAATTAAGTACGTGAATTTAATTTTATTCATGTTATTTGGATTACTTCTTAAAACCATTTCTTTAGGAATATTGTTTTCTTAAATGAATAAAAAAATCTGTTCCAAGTCAATTCCCATGAAATGTAAAAAGTTCTAGTAATTTTCTTTCATACCAGTGACTTTGCCCCTATTTTAGGCGCTAGTCTCACCGTGAGCTACTAAGCTATGAACTATCGGCTATAAACACAAACATGTCTCTTTTATTTACACGGGAGTGTGTATCTTTTGTTCGTGTTTAATACTCGTAGTTGATAGTTCATAGCTCGCGTTGAGACCACTGCCATAGACCGTTTTCTAGTCGTAGTCCATTACAAAATCAATAAACTTACAAATACAATATAATTTTGGTATTTTATGTTCAGTACCTATTAATCTGACAGCTGTTTCGACTCCCAATATCATTCCCAGGCAATTCAGGACACGCGTGCTCGGTAAAACTCGGGACCCAACCTTTTCCGACGTCCCGACCGTCGGGCTGAATCAAATAAATAGCTTTTGAAACATGTCCAAACTAGTTATACTTGCCGCAAAACTATCGCCGGCACGGCATACTGCTATCTCTCTCACTCTTGTCTGGTACTAGTATGTGTAACACGGATAGCATGAGATCTTCAGTCGCTAGATAGTCAGTGGCAAGAGTATTGAGTTGCTGTAGTTACAGTTCGAGCCGATTCTAGCTTGAAAACTATTTGTATGTGATGTTTTCGTAAGTAATTAACTTACGTGACGTGACCGGATTTGTGAATAATTGTGTTTTTCATCACACTTGCTGTCACCATTGCTTGCGTGCGTAGCGAGAGTAATAGAAATGTCAGTACCGCATAGAATAGGTAATAATATTTTGTCTCAAAACTTATTTTTTTGGTCCGCAAGTGTGATGAAAAACATTGTATGCATCACGGTCGGTAAGCGGAATATTAACTCGAGTGATTAAAAGCCCTCCGCCTACGGCGTCGGGCTTCTAATGCTCTCGTTAGTAGTTCCGTACTTACCTTCCTTGATGCACAATGTACTATTTTTTTTTTCTAGAACGACTGGTATGTGATAATTACTCTTGTATTTAATAAGGCTTGTAAGGTATTAGGCATCAGCCTATCTCAGTCCACTGCTGGACTTATGCCTCCCTAATCTCCCTATTAACTACGCTGCTGCCCATTATTAATCTTCCATCAATGAATGATCAGTGACTCTTCAATCCCTTACTACCACAGTCCGATACCTTTACGGTCGGGCTACTCTTAAGGCCGACTCACCGGTTGCGATGCGTGGCGTGCGTGTTGTAACGTAAGAACTGCTATATTGGATGGCAAACCGCTGTTCGTGCACGTGACTTGCAAACGGTGTGCCATCTACTATGATATTTTCTGCTGCTGCTGTGTGCAGGTCCTGCACACGCATCTTATGTGACTTGGCCTTTACGAAACCCACGGAAAGAGTTGAGGTGGTGACAAATGTAGGTATTCTTACTGCCGTCACCAAGCGCCTAAATTAATATTAATGATATCTTTTTGTTGTTTCAGGTAAGGAGACTCAGCGCAGACAAAGAAAGCATTCGTAATGTATCTAAAATACAACACGATTGATTTAAGAATGTTTTTTTATCATTATCAATACTATCATACATTTAAAGCATGAGACGCTTCGATGTACGACTCCTATACAATATACATAATATATACATAATGTATACAATTTTAGACTTATGCTCCTGACACAAATAAAAAAGTGTAACTACCTACACCGTGGGTGCCAAAGATCGACAATATATCAAAAATGTATTCCCAAACGCATTTTCCATACCATTTTGTATCAAGTTTGGTTGAAACGCATTCAATACACAAATTGCGTGGGTAGGCTTGCAGCGACCTTTAAACGGCTGTACTAATAACCTTTGACATTTGAAGGAGTTCGAAAAAAAAACTACCGAACAGTAATACTGACGCCCTATCGTCTTTATTTCTGTTTCAGTAAGGTATACGAATAGTCAATCGCCAGAGTAGTGGGTAGGTTTCGCGAGGGGTGTCATTACGTCGGGGCGAGGGGGGTAAATACCCATTCTGATTTACCTGGACAGGAATACATATCGACCTGTGACGTCAACACTATTTTGTAACGTTTTCTGTTAAAAGGGAATTTATTGTCGACGTCGCTCACGTCGTTATCAACAATTTGCGGTAAGCGCCGTCGTCTAAGGTAATATATTGTATGTATGTATAGTTACCGATTTCTAAGAATGAACATTTGACAGTTAAAAATGAGCCTCATATGACGTTAAGTCTTTCGGAAAAATGGTGAATCTTACCCTCATATTAATAAGGATTAATCGATAACTGTCAAAAGTTAATTCTTAGGTCTCGCAGACCATAATTATTTGTGAATGTATGCCTAAGCTTTATTGTACACGAGACAAGAAATACAGGAAACACAGACAAAAACAATTTGATACAATAAAGGCGAACTTATCCCTTCCAGGGATCTCTTCCAGTGGACTTTTCCTTTTCTTCTTCGTCATTTAATATAAAAAGTTACTTTCGGTATTTCAAAACAGCATATCTCAATTATGATTATTATGACAACGGTCCTTAGATTACGAGTATGCTTTAAGTAAATCCATGTAACTGTAATGAAAGTGACCATTTCACCTTCGGTTTACTTATAATCCAAGTTTAAATGTTACGTTATACCTACGTAACTGTCATTTTGATATCTAGATATCGTAACAGTAAAATTTGCACAATGAATAAATAAACACCCTACAAATTGGTCACTTACATTACACTCTTACGCGGAATTTCTCATTTTGTCATTTTTCCAGATTCCTTTTGTCACCCGATCAACGTTTTTTTGCAGTGGATTATAAAAAGCCTTTCCTCGTAGTTTTATGATCCCCGGATAAGGTTAACCTCACAAAACAGGATAACGATTTTCACACGTAAAATATAGCTCACGTTTTCTCTGAACTAATCTCAACGAATTCGATTTCTGTTGGATAGGCAAGAAAAGAACAATCTGCAGCTAAAATATATGTCGACATTTCGCACCTTGTTATAACGGTATAAAGTGTATATTTTTGGTGTAGAAGTTATTGCCTTGTTAACGGTTTCTAAGCGAGATTGTTGGAAAATGCGGTTTTAATATTGTCGGAACCGGAAACTGCTAGAGGTTTTCCCAGAACTGTCATAAAAGTTAAAACTATTGCAATTGCTGGGTATACTTCCTGTGGAGAATGGGTCAAAATTCTTTTCGTTGTCTTATTTCGTGTCCTTAACAAACGTGACACAGTTGTGATTATTGTATGACATGATGTTTTGTTTCCAATATGATGATTAAAATCTAGCGTGAAAAAGAAATACAAGTGCACCGGATTTTTTTTATTTACTGAGTCGAAACAGCAACTAAAAGCATGACGGAGTGGTATGAAACAAGACAACGAAAAGAATTTTGACCCGAATACACTACTACTACAAACATGTTACTTATGTATTTTATGCATCATGCAACCATGAATCTAATTATGACTTTTTAACGTGTAATTTGTAACATTTTGTAACGTAAGATTTTGTACTGTATCCGATTTTATATTGGTTTCGTGATCTCGACATTTTGTATGGGAAAGTTTTTCTTTTTCGAGGTTATTACTGTTATTAGTGACTCAAGAATCACCCCGTATACTCGCTACCATATAAAATCGGTTATTCGAAAAGCAGAGTGAATTATCTCTTTTTCCTTTTCGTAGTTTATTACATGTTTTATTCACAGCTATAAACGGACGGCTATCAGATTCAGCAGGTATAATTCACTTATTGAAGAGGAAATGCAATCAAAAATATGTCAAAGCTGTCATTATCGGTTACCCTATGAATGCGGGCACTTTATAAAGTTATTTCGGAATGCAATCATAAATATTTTAAAGCTGTACAAAACATTACCGAATGCAGTTAGACTGCGACGTTTCGAATGGCAGTAGTGTGTCAAATGTGCCATGTATTTAATTGTACAGTAGACATTATAAAACCTAAATGTTGAAAACAACGTATTAAAGGGATATACCTCATTTTTGGTGAAACTCATACACACACAACCTGTACAAAAGCCGCAAAAGATCTACCTAAAGCCGCGGCCACGACATTGGTCTAAGGCGACCGGCTTAGCGGGAAACCATACGTGCGAGAGGGAGTACCCATATCGGCATCCCGCTCCAACTCATGGATTCGCTCGCCGCTGGTCGCCTTAGACCAATGTCGTGGCCAGGTCATAGGGCTTGTCCACGAAATAAAGTAGCCATCGTAAAATCAGTCTCCACTGTTTCACGATAGTTCCATGTTGTTAAAACAGCCATGGGACTATTGATTCTTCTGTTTTATGTTTTACGACCCAAAATCCAAAAGTCGTCAAAAACATACTGCGAACTTCCGAGATAATTTCCACAATGTTAAGCTTGAAATCGATAAAAAAAAATTGTAGATACTAGATTCACAGCTTATTATAGTATCGATATTGTAATTTAGTCAGGACCCATTGGGAAACTAAATTATCCAAAATGTTAAAATAAGAAGAAACACTACTAAAATGCAGAAATTTCATTAACGTCCATAAATATGGAGCAATTATTTGAATTGAATTAACCACAGCGTCCGAGAAGAAATGCAAAGAGTCGTTATTTTTAATAACATCAATGTAAAAGTATGGTTTCATTTAAAAACATTCAATTATACGGCAGTGGCTACTTTATTTTGTGGTCAAGCTTTACTGTAGGGTCTACTAGTCAAGTTAAATAAAATACAGAACCGACTTTATCCCGGTTAAATTCAGTAGAACAAATACATAACGTAAATACTCTCGCAGTTGTAGCGGACTCCGGATCCCGGGGTCCCGCGGGACACGTTAGCACTCTGCCCGGGATATTATGTACTTGCTACTTTATCAATCATACTTTTTATCCGTTTTCTTCACTCCAGTACTTGGTGAGTTTTTAGCACGTTCGCGTCCGGTACTGTTTCACTAAGTGCTAATACTATGCCGATCGAATCGAAGTTATCTGATAGAAATTCTATGCAATCTTAGTGAGAATCATAATCATGATTGACCGTAAAGTCTACTCCTACGCCGGCGACACAGCACTTGTTTCAAAAACTTTTGCTATGACAGTGGCATAGGAGTAATATTTTGATTTATGCTAGTGGCATAAGAATAAGATTTATACTTTGATCACGTGTCTGTCTGTATCAGTGGCATAGAAGCTAGATTTTGGTGAACACAGAAGCTGTGTCACCGGCGTCGAACGTGTTAATGTACATAACATACTGTATTGAATTTATGAAAGTGGAGCCTATTATAAATGATAATATAGGTTTGGTCTTTGGCCTTGATTAAGATACTTTGGCCATGTTTCACGCAGATAAACTAACGACTTCAAACGTCTGGGGCCTATTCCTCTAAAGCTTGATGTTACTTGTAATACAAGCGGAAGTCTTTATCTAATTAATAGAGACTTCCACTTGTATTAAAAGATACTAGCTCTCGAGAAACGGGCCCCTGATAGTGACTGGTAAAATCGAAGGCAAAAGACCTAGAGGCAGAAGTCCTATGAGATGGTCAGGTCCGATTTCTTAAGGTTTAATTATATTTGTAGTGAGGAAACGTTTGAACACATATCGACATTCTTTGATGCAAAGTTTTTCATTTTAAAACTTTCTAAATTATACTTTGTCCTCAATGTCAGTCAATGTGTTGGTGTAAGCACTACACTTCGTTGTTTTAGCATTAGACATACCGTCGTGTTTCGTATCTTCGCCTAGGATAACTATCTTCGCCTAGTGTGAAAAGTTGAAGTTCCCGCCTTATTTTTAAGGAACACTGTCACGTAGCAAGTACATATTTTCAATACTTTCTATTATAGTCATTTTCTGTGCACCCTACCCTAAAATTAATGCGGAAACTAACTTTTTACACTAGGCGAAGATATGATACTCGACGGTAAGGTAACCAAAACGATTTATAGGTATAATTTATAGGTGTTCCGAGTACTTAACCAAGTTGCCAATCGCTAGCGCTTGCTAGCGTATCGCAGTTTTCCCTCTCTATCACTCTTTCATATCAGTGCGACAAATACAGTTAGCTGCCTTTCGTTTAAGATTGACGATTAAGCGTTAGCGATTGGCAACTTGTCTAAGCACCCTGTAATATGCCGGTTCCAAATGTGACTAGTTATTAAAATAGGAACCATCTGAGTGAAGTCTGTTTCTTGCGGTGAACAACTTATTTAATATAGCTTGTTTGTTGTTAGGCTGGTTATTAGTTTTCCAGACTTTACACCGTGGGAGGTTACTAGAGATTTTAACCATGCATTGTGAAATTTCATACGCTGTGAAATTCAGATCACGTATAGTATTAGTGAAATACCTATGCCTGACTTTTCATAGCATTTGACGTCTTCGACACGTCGTGAAAATCGTTTAATACTAATAAATATGAATAACTTTAACTTAAAATAGCTTAAAATGGTTGTGAACTCAAGTTTTAAGATTGTATGTTGGTGATAAACCCAAGATTGTGTTCTAAAAGTGCATGATTATGAAATAATGCAAGTTTTTAGGTTTCTTTACACTTTTTTTCAATCCACGAACAGTATACCTTATTAGGTACTAGTAGGTGATTTGTCTTAAGATAATTCTGCAGTAAGCACGCTGCAGGTAGGCATTAACACATCCTTTCATCAATTAATAGGATGTTAGTGTTCAATGAAACAAGTTTTACGAGCCGCCACGGTGATAGGAACTACAGAACACAAAGGCATATAAAACAACAAGTATAATAATTAAACGCGGGGTTAACGACGGTCACGTCTCCACTCTGTGCTAATAGAATTTTCTATGTCGACAGGTCTATAAATATGTGTACATATGGGATATCCTAGTTATTGTTTGTGTTTTACTTTAGTTGTCTATGTAATGGTCTAAATGCCCAAACGAACATCCGCTCATTCTATCCCCCAGGTCCCCCACTACGAAATTCGTTCGTTACACAAAACGTACTATCACTACTATCATCAGCCTATCTCAGTCCACTGCTGGACGTAGACCTCTCCTATCAATTATGCGTATAGACGCATTAGGAGGTAAATGCCCATAATTACCACGCTGGGCAAGCGGATTGGCGATCGCAGTAATGTGTCCACTGTGATGTTGATGACGCTGCTGCCCATCATCAATCAAATCAATGAATGGTCAGTGACACTTCAATCCCTTAGTCGACTCTTACGACTCCCGCGGGAAGTGTTGGGGTGGTGAAAAATGTATTCTTACTGCCGTCACCACACTGCAAAACGTGATTCGTCGAAATTCGTTGATTTCGTAGAGTTATAGATTGAGCGAATGCTCGTTTGGTCTCAAAGCACCTTTAGAGGATAAAGTAGGTTATTCGTGTAGCGAAAATTGTTACGTTTATTGATACAGTTCCCTTTTTTTTGTGGACATGAAACATTTGATCAAGGATGATGATGATGATGATGATGATTTTAACGAGAAACGGATCTTAATCGCGTAAACTCCATTGTATACTGACGTTTCGGACATGACGTTACACCCGTGGTCGCTGGTAAGGTAGGTCGTGGGTGTGGTGGTAAGTTTACGCGATTAAGACTCGTTTCTCGTTCAAATATGAATAGTGAAAGTTTAAATTCGTATTTATTTGATTCGAGTCCCACAAACTCTAAAAGTATAGATTCTGCAAATACAAACTCCATCTCTAAAATAGTCCCCATATTTCGTGGATTTTACCTCTTGCGGCCTCGGGGACTCGGATCTAGGACATGCATACTGCATGTGCATATTTTCCGGTGCGGTATTCATGTGCAGCAAGCCACGGTACCAGGGCAACATGAACGACCAGACGGTGTAGATAAATCACTCGTACATGGAAATGTATATGTAAGTAGTTTGTGTTTACAACCTCATTTTGTCAGCCTCCGTAGCCTAGTTGGTAGTTGGTAGTGACCTGCCTACGAAACTGGAGTTTCCGGGTTCGAATCCCAGCGAGGGCATTATTTGTGTATTAACACAAATATTTATTCCTTGGTCGTGGCTATCTATGTATTTAAGTATCTACAATTCTGCACATGTTTATGTACACGTACAGGGTGATCAATCCAAATGGGTCAGTATGGAGGTTTTGGAGACCATAACACATAGCGAAATCTTATCTTAGGAACCATGAGATCGATTTTAGTAAAAATAAAACTGCATTCATATACTTACAAAAATACGTGTACTCGGCCCAGGAAACGAACCTGGACTTTTTGAAAAAAAAAATTCGTTATTTTGATTTGGATATCGGTTGTGTAGCTCTTAAATAGTAAATGGTACTAAGAAACACGATTTCTAAAATTAATAGAATTCATTGTTTTAAAACAATAAAGTTTCATTTTTCAATACTTCAGTCCCGCCGCCTGCTCTTTGACTTTGTATGCGGAAGTTACGAACTATGAGAAATATCGAAATCTGTTCTTAGGAACTAAGGCTTCGTTTTTAGATTTAATAATAATGGCTTAATTAAAAGTGGTTACACACGTTACACCCGTGGTCGAAGGCCACGTAATCGTAATCGTGAAAGTTTAAATCAATATGTAATATAAATTATGTTTTGTTTTTAATTAATGCATGTTAGCTGTAAGATGTTATATAATATTACATTTATAATTAAAAAAAAACCAGTCCCGCTGATTTTCTTGCCGGATTCTTCTGAGGAACAGTGGTGTAGGATTAGAACCGGAAGTAGATTTTTTCTCTCATTTGCTATTTAGTTTAACGATTCAAAAGCGCTCGTTGCTGGGCCTACTTGAATAAAGAATACTTTGACTATCTCCGTTTCATTTCCATTCCCGCCAATTGCCAGGATACCAGCCATGAACAACGAAGCGTTATCAATGTCATTACGTATGCATATGAGCAATAAACGCTGCGTGTACCGCCATACAATATTAACCCGCGGTTAGCTCCGGGGGAATCAGCCTAAACCGCAATAGTTGCGCTTCGTGGGACGAGATAAACACCACCCTGACATAGATTACCTGATAATAGATAAAACATTATGGGCATTTCTCCGAGCGTTTCATTCAACCGCCGTGACTTCAGTGGCAGCCTTATCACACGAATCCCGTGAGAGGTGCAAGAACTTTTGGTTATATTGATAGACGTAGTTGAAAAAAAACCCAAAAGTCTTCAAAAAGTGTATGAGATACCTACGGAAATCGCGTAATAATGTTGCCACCGAAGTCACGGCGGTTGGAACCTCGAAAAAATAAATAAAAAAATGAAAATAAATAAATATGCCTGTTGCTGATCACTTCTGTACCTATCTGACGATGCCTGCGTTGTGAACTTTAATTTGTAGAATCTATTTAAGTTGCTCAATAAACACACTTTAAGTTAATTGATAAATCACTTGGGACATCTTACACAACTCGACTCAGTCGCACGGTAAGCTCTACACATTGAAGGCCGGGAACTCCCGAGGGGAGTTCTTTGTGGGAGGTCCATTTTCGCTACAAAGTTAAACTAATTAGTAGGTAACGGAATAGTAATTCTGAAATGGTTACCCAATTGTATTGACGGCGATTGAACTTTTTCCTGACAATTGAATACCCACACAATTTTCTGAAAATACTCTATCTACCGTCTAGTAGAAGTAATCTGTGGCATCTAATTATAAATTAACCCATTCCTGCATACACCTGAGACGCAAGGGAATGTCCCTGCGCAAATGTCACGCTTGGCAACCCAGGCTACATGTTCCAAGTTCCAAGGTAAAACGTATGAAATTGTATGTTCCTTTTTTTTATGTTGGCACAACAAAGTGACTCCACTCCACCTGATCGTAAGTGAAAAGTAGAGCCCAAATCGCGGCGGCAACGAACAGGAGACAAGCAGTAACCTGTCAGTTGCCACCGCCTTGCTGGCCCGCTAGATGCTTCTTCACGCTTCGTTTTTAAAGGTTCCTTTATATTTATCGCTCTCGACAAAACTATTGTCAATACTACCGCAATATTAAAAGGTTCGATGTTGCACTTTTATCAAGGGCTTGTCCATTAATCACGTCATACGATTTTGGCCTATTTTGGACCCCTCCCTCCCCCATATGACGTGATTAATGGACAAGCCCCAATATGACATTTGGATATCGTCACAATGACATTTAGTTCAAATTTAATTACCCCAAAAACATTACATTTGTAGCGACTTGTAGCATACGATTCTGTCAGTCACTGCGCGACCCGTCTATCACGCAAAAAAAAAATCAAAACGATTCTTTATTGAATTGGGCAGCCAGTCTCTTTTTAGATACATAATTATGGTTATGCGAAGGTGCTATAACAATTGACAAGGAGTAAGTTATTGAAATATATTTTCCAAAGTCTCTTAAATTTATTCTTTTTAGCCTGGCTTCAGGCAAACTGTTAAGTAAATCATGAATTGATTACAGCGCCCTTCTATAGCAAATTAAAGGCAACGGACTCTTCGTTGAGGATTTTACAGAAGATTTTGGTAGGCATACGTCTTTGAGTGGCTTAAGGTTGTAGTACCTTCGAAACATTAGGTACAAATGTCGCATTGATTTGTTTCACAATACCAATGACAGTATTCGCAGTGACCGACGGAAGGTCGTCCGGTGTGATTAGGAGCACGTTGGATGCATAGGAGGCGGGTTCGAATCCCGTGACAACCAGATACTTTAGGTGCATTCCACGAAAAAGCCCACCGATGTCCCGTACGAACACGGTTTTTCTCAAAATTTTGGGTTTATCGAAGTTCTTTTTCGTGACTAGAGGAGTGAAAATTTGCTCAAAAATATATATAATAACTAACAAGTTGGAAGAAAGCTCAAATTATCGAAATATGCACGCGTTTGTACGGGACAGCCCATGGAATGCTCCTCTAGCAGTTGATTTTTTCTATGATAAGCATACCTGGGATTATTACCTTAAAGATTTATAATAAAGCAACTAGCAACCTTTAACATACGAGGATACTACGCAATAAAAGCTTTCCCGGCGTTTGGCCGCACATTACCGCGTCCCGGGGACTATAAAGTGGCTCGCACCGCGTCATACTAACGGCTGATCATACGTTAACGGCCTTTTCTGCTGTTTTTTCTGCGCTTACGTTTTTAGGGCTTGTTCCTGATTGTTTCATTGATAAATAAATATCCTGGGACATCTGGTGCATTCAGACCAAACGAGCATTCGCTATTCTATCCCCCACTCTACGAAATACGTTCGTTACACAAAACGTGATTCGTCGAAATTCGTTGGTTTAGTAGAGTGGGGGATAGATTAGCGAATGCTCGTTTGGTCTGAATACACCTTTACAGAAATCGACTTACTGACACGATAAGCTCAATTAAGGCTTAGGATGTGGGTACCAAGGGACGATATATGTAATAAATATATACATGGATAGGTACTTACATAAACAGCCCCGACAAAGTAACAAATATTTGTGATAAATAATGCCCTAGCCGGGATTTGAATCCGGAACCTCCAGCTTCGTAGGCACTGCGAAATAGACTAGGGAGGCTGACAAAATGATGGAAAATTTCACCTCCTTGCTTGTACAAACTTGAGTAACTGTTACTGTTACTTTTTCGAAGTATTTCTTCATAAATACGTAGTTACTGTCTACGCACTTCGCTTGTATCAATATGCTAGCGCGATATACCAACATTGCTATACAATATGAGCTCAGAGGGGCTGGCACATCTTTCGGCCTCGCCTCTAAGCTCATACATTTTGTCACTCGCGCCGCAACGAAAGGTATGCACTGATAGGCGATTAGTAAAAATGTGCTACTATAGCTAAAGTAGGCGCGAATCCAGGATATTTTTTTTTCAGGGGGGCATTGACCTATTAAATAAATAAATATCTTGTGACATCTTACACAAATCGACCTAATCCCACGGTAAGGTCAATTAAGGCTTGTGATGTGGGTACCAGGCGACGATATATATAATAGATAGATACATACAGATACTTAAATACATAGACAGTCATGACCAAGGAACAAATATTTGTGATAAATAAATACACAAATAATGCCCTCGCCGATATTCGAACCCGGAACCTCCAGCTTCGTAGGCAGGGTCACTACCAACTAGGCTACGGAGGCTGACAAAATATTAATGATAGTATTTTATACCGTACAGTATTCACTTTTAAAAAACAAAACAGCTGTAATGCCCCGGCCACGACATCGGTCTAAGGCGACCGGCTTAGCGGAAAACGTATGGTGCTCCCTCTCGTACCCATATCGGCATCCCGCTCCAACTCATAGATTCGCTCGCCGCTGGTCGCCTTAGACCAATGTCGTGGCCGGGCCGTAAGGCGAGCGGCTTACCGGAAAACCATACGTGCGAGAGGGAGTTCCCATATCGGCATCCCGCTCCAACTCATGGATTCGCTCGCCGCTGGTCGCCTTAGAACAATGTCGTGGCCGGGCCGTTAGGCATACCTAGATCCAGTTTCAGGGGGGAGAAGGGCAAGTGGCCCATTACCCCCTTGGACCCGCGCCTGAGCTGAAGCCATTCAATAAAAAACAACCCCAAACGTGTAGAATATCATAAGATAAACCTTAACGGCCATCTTCGTAGATTTATTACGTTTATTACTTCTTATGACACGGTTCTCAGACGTTGAAAAAAGTAGTAAAGGCCGGTACACACACAGTGATGGCGATGATATGTACTAGCGATTAGACTTTTCCATCTCCAAACTTAATACAGCGTGTGTATTTGATACGGGCGAATATTTTAGTGGCGATTACTAAGGACCGTATCTAAATGTAAGTAGACAACTTCAGGGCCCTATAAATACGTATACTCAACTTTATATAACAAAAACTGTTCAGTATATTATGAACCATATTAATGGGTATGATTTAAGGTCAGAAACAATATGTCATTCCTTTAGATTCAATGAAATGGATCTGATTAACTTAGAGACACGGAAAATAATTTTGGACGACTGGTGTAAAATTAAGGGCATAACAATAAGAAAGCTCGTTAAAAAGTATAAGTTCACTTCTGCAGGTATATACAAACCGATAAATAAGTTCGGCAACACTTTAACTTTAGAATATCTGCCCAAGAGTGGAAGAAAACAGGGACCATGGGACCCAGCGTTGCATAAGAAAGTAGTACGAATATTTTTACAAAATCCAACTCTTTCTGTCCAATGCTACCAAAAAAGCGAAAACTACGTCTTTTATGATACAAAAAATTAAAAAGAGACGTAATCTAAAGACATAAAAAACAGAAACAACCTAAAAGAGATGAAAAAAAGTCGTATCAGTTAGAAAACGGACAAGTAAACTGTATGATCATGTGCTGACTAAGAAAAAGCAATGTATTATCATGGACGACGAAATGTACAGCAAACTAGATTTATAAACGACCCCTGGACCTTAGTATTGTACCATGCCCGCTGGAAAAATTCTCTCTAAACAAGATACAGCCATCAGTGTTGAAAAAATTGGTAAATAATACTCGTATGGCAAGCAATTTGTCAACGTAGCATGCGTTTCATTTTTTTTTCACCACAGGTGGTTTAAACGCTGAAGTATACAAAGAAGAGTATTTAAAAAATAAGACTGCTGCCTCTTATTAAAAAGCATAGGATGCCTACTTTGTTTTGGCCTGATTTGGCGTCATGCTATCACTTGAAAACCACCTTTGAATGGCATAAAACAAACAAGGTTGATATAGTCGAAAAAGACATGAATCCCTCCAAGTGCCCTGAAGTACCCCCAATCGAAAGGTACTTGGCTTTTATGTAGCGGCAGCTTCAAAAAATGCCAGAGCTGCAACATCAGCCGACGACTTAAAAAAAAAGTGGAACAGGGTGTCAGGAAATATAGCAAATGTTGTCGTCCAAAATCGAATGAAGGACATCCAGAAGAAAGTAAGATTGACGGCTAAATAGGGGTCTTATGGCAGTCTCTTTAGAACATAATTCTAGAAAAAGTGTTATATTTTAATTTATTTTTTGTTTTATTTCAAAATATTACTTAATATTAAAGTTGTGTCACTTTTATCTTGTCTACTTATAATTCGATACGGTCCTTATCGGACCTAGGGAACCTATTTACATAAATTTATTTTAGAAATTAAGGTATTTTTTTTTTCTTACAAAATAATTCTCTACCGTATCCTTTGCGGATGATACAGCTATTCTGATACGCGGAAAAGACTGGACAGAAGTTCAAAGTCTGGCGGAGTCTAACTTGAAGATAGTATCAAAATGGTTAGATAATAACTTGTTAACTTTGAACATCCAGAAAACAAAATACCTATGCTTTTCCATAAATGCCAGAGGACAGCCCCATGATGGGTTCTGCATTAAAGTAGCGTCTTCGTCAAGATTAAGTAGATCTGGAGGCACTGGTTGTATCGGACATTCAGACACTATACGATACCTTGGTGTTGTCCTCGACATTCATCTCTCGTGGCGGCAACATATTGAGTCGCTTAAGGGTCGAGTGCGAAAGCTTATGTTTGTTTTTCGTGTTCTCAGAAATATAGCATACCCTGAGCTCCTGAAGACCACCTACTTTGCTCTCTGCGAATCTTTACTAAGCTACTGCAATTCAATTTGGGGAGGAGCGGCAAAGACGCACCTTATTAGCTTAGAAAGAGCACAAAGGTCTCTTCTCAAAGTTCTTTATCGTAAACCATCTCGCTACAGCACCAAAGAACTCTACAAAGATGCCAACGTTCTATCTGTTCGTAAATTATTTTTCAGGAAAATACTGTACAGTTACGGGAAACTACACGACGAAATATTTAAAGCAGACGTAAGGCGTCGCCAACGCTGGAAAAAACCTAAAACATGCACAAAGTTTTCCCAAAGGTTCCATCCCTTCATTTCTCCTCTAGTCATGAGACAGTTTTGTGCATGTCATACTACAAATAGGCCCCCTAGTAAACGGTTATTAACTGATTGGTTAATGAAACTTGATTATCGTGATACGGAGCTCCTTCTTACAGTTCTAAAATAAAAAAATAATAATAATAAATAACGGATATTCTTATGTATTCCTGTTCTTATCATTAATACGAGTATATATGTATTTTTATTATTACTTATTAAATATTTCATCATACTTATTATGCAGTGATATTATTATACACACACACATACACACACACACATACACACACATGCCCACTTCATATTCAAGTTAACAAATAATAAAGTGGTTTTTTGTAGGTACTTAAAGATTTTTGTTTGAGATTGTTAAAATACCTACCGGTACATATTGAATACATATTATTATGTAAGCTTAGTTATCTGTGGAATGCGAAACTGGGTCCTGTAACACAGGGCTTCCTAGCTCAGGACACAGGGTCGTGATATTACTGAAATGTTGTTTTTAGTACAATAAACTTTTTTCATTTTTTCATTTTTCAATTGAGCCCGCAATGTATTGCATCCACTGGTAGCCACATTACTTAAAGTAGACATAAGTATCTAAACGTCATACGAGTCTCATGTCAGTTGGCCGGCATACATTGCTGCTGGGTTGCACTTTAGAAAAATCATTACACCTAATCAACAACAAAATTTAACGAAATGGTTATCTTATACGACTCGTAGGATCAGATATTATAGCTGGATTAATTATTCGCCCGTATCAAATACCCATGCTGTATAATAAAGCTATATTTCACAATGGAAGGCTTCATCGTGCACAACGAAAAATGACGGAAAAAATCCAAAAATAGAGGTATATTTTTTATCACTTTTTCGTCGATAAAATTAAGTACTTTCCTTCACTCTTTGTTGTGCACATTTTAAAGACTCGCGCTGTATATTTATACAATATTTTAGTTGAGAGTAGAAAAAAAGGTAAATCAATCTGCTAACTTGAATTATTTCATAGTCACACACTTTCAGAACACAATATTGATTTG
>JALPQI010007191.1:0-65240 GCA_025490895.1 Thaumatotibia leucotreta | reverse complement strand
GCCTTTCATTCTTCAAATGTACAAAGTTGGAGAGAGTACGAATTTAAAGACCAACCTTATATTCGCATGCCAAAAGAAATGCATCAGTACGTAACTAGTTATACGTATTATACACATAGTTTATGCGACATTTAAGAAATCAGTTCAATTTAATTTAAATATTTGGTACCTAGCCTAGCCTAGCCTATAACTAAGAAGATAAGGTCTCTCTTGCATTGTATTGACGTTCTTTTTTGTCAGATTGGAGTGAGGAGACATTTTGGCGTACTATAATTGGTGAGCTTCAGTTATCTTTACATCATAGTTTTAATAGTATCGCATGCACTGTGCATGCTCTTTGCTTAATATCCGATCTCGCCGCAATCTCTGGCCGCGGATTTAATACATATTTCATTGGAATATTTCACAAGGTATTACTGCGTTGTTTGCTAAACGCTGCTTTATTACAGAGAGGCTGTTTGCTCATTGACGCGACTCAGTAACTTTTACTTCAAAAAGAAGTGTCCTCTGGACATTATTCCGAGCTAGTCTAACGAAACAACCTCGTAAAGGACATAGCGACAAAAATATGCAAACCCCGATGTCAACGTGTGTAGGTCTCCCTGATCTTTGAGTAGAAATTGAGCGAAATCAAACCTAAGTGTCCATGGCTTTTATTAGCACTTTGAGATTGTAAGGATGGAAGATGTTATTGATAAAAAAACCAAATAAAAATATTAATGATGTGCTAATGAAGTCATGTGACTTAACAAATCAATTTTTTAAGTGAGTGTGCCCTAGTTTGCTATTTCTTTTTGTGTATAGGGTAGTTTAGCCGGTTTTCGGCCAGTTTACCAAAATTTTGAATTTAAAACTATTTTATGAATAGTGCGCTTAACAAATCCAAGTAATGACTATATTTTTAGACTAGAAATATGATGAAATTGTAATTTTTTGATTGAACTTTATGCAATATGATGCATAATGATTTTTTAAGATAATAAATATCAAAAAGCGGCGATTTAGCCGGTTTTCGGCCATTTTTTTTAGTTTTCGGCCACTTAATCATCAGTTCTCGACCACTATTTATAATTTTAGTAGTGAGTCTTATTCCATAGTCTGTAGGGTTTATTTTTAAATGAAACGAAAACTATATGAATCAATAAATGTATTAGAAATATTAGGAACATTATAAGGAACTTTTATGTACTTAACTATTATTTTATTTATTTATTACTTTGTACTACGTCAGTGGTAAACAAAATGACGGCCCATCTGATGGCACGTGTTACCATAGCATATTTAATTTCTTCTAAAAATCACTTAAAACTTAGTAGGAACTTCTCTTGAATAACATAACCCAAAAACAATATATTAAAATAATGAAAAAACCTTCGTCGCTGCTACTTAATCCCGCATCTGCTTTATCATCTGTCTTACGAAAAGACGGCCGACAACACACAATTTGTTTGCCTATTTCCGGCCACTCTGTCAACAGTGGCCGAGAACTCATTATTAAAATTCTGATTTTCGGCCACGCTTTAATCAATGCAATAAATAAACGTGGTATGAAAACTAACATTGTTAAAATTACTTTGGACATGAGATTAAATAAAAATACATGAATAAAAAAGTGTGGATTATGTCTGTTTCTTATCGCTTTATTTTTAAGGGCCGATAATTAACGTATGATGCGTCTGTTTTCGGCCGGCATAAATGAACAAGGCCGAAAACTAGCTTGTGATAATCCTGTTCTCGGCCGCCAATTACAAAATATTTAATAGTACGTTTTCATTAAGTATTATTTAGAATACATGTGGCCGCCAGTTAACAACATTAATTAAAATGTATTTAACTTCACATTAAAACACAACATAGCTCACGTATGCTTTTATTTTAGCAAATGTATGCAGTTAAGACCTACGAAGTTCAAGGCCGCCCGGCCGAGAACGAAATATTTCGTGAATTTGCATTTAGCTACCCGGCCATCAAATTTTAATAGTTTCTACTTTATATTCCATGAATTTTGATCAAAATATCAATACTTCGACTAATATTCTACACACTTAAACATAAGCAATGTTATAAACAGCAAAGATACAATATTTTTACACACCTCGAAAAAAATTACTCGCACAATTTTTTACTTAAAATGGCGACACATCTACACAGCCTAAATTTTGCCGACGCATTAACCAGCCAATTGGAACATTATCAGGCAGCCAGTTTAAAGAGGTGTAGGTGTCAAGTGAAATTACCCGATTAAAGTGTTGTTTTGCATAGATAGGGTAAAGAGTTCTTGTTATTTTCGTTTTACTACGTAGTGGCCGACAACCAGAAGTGGCCGGCGAACCGGCTAAACTACCCTATTTTAATAGTTTGTAACCACATGGTATTTTAGTATTACTATGATTTAAGAGTGTAAACTGTAAATCGCTAACTATTATTATGTCACTAGTTGTGAGGACCTGTAATTGGCTTCATGTTATCTGAGTTTAATGTTACTTACGTTATTAATAGCTGTTGGTACTCCATATAATAAATTAAATAAAAAAAAAAAAAAAAAAATGTGATTTCACGATTTATGTACGCTATGGGTATTTCGGTTACCTAATTATTAATACGTTTCCTATGCCCATAATAATTTGAACTGGATTCTGCTCGCCTTATTTACCGATCCCTGTTCTAGAATCTGGGCCGTATATCTCTTGTCTCCAAACTCCAGCTATAAATTAACGACAAACAAACTTTCACGGGATAATTACAACAATGGGGTGTCCGTTCACTTGTACTTTCATTATTTTTGTAGCGTATAGCCGTTGTCATACGGATTATCGGCTTGACTTGTGGGTGGATATTTTTGATCAGATCAATAGTTGATAATTTTCTTTTTTTTATATTAGTATATAACGCGAAAATTTTCGTCCAATTTTTAAGCGAATCTTCTACTTGTAAATTAATACATAGTTTGACTACTTAGTTACTTACTACATATCAGAATATTGAACATTTTTTATTGTATTTTGTTTAAGTAATTATTATAATAATTTAAATAAAATGCGCTTGTTTTAGATCTTTAATTTGCGCCAGTTTTAGATCACGCAGCAACATAATAATATTATTTTTCCATAGCCTAAGGTAACCCTTATTGCCAAAGTGCCTGATGTTCAATTTTGATCGTGGAAAATTTTGATTTTAGTACGTAAACGGTGACACAAGATAATAAAACATGAATCTATTAATGATTTTGTACAACTTTTACTATGGGACCAAATATGAACACTCAAGAAAAAAATCGACGCTTCCACACATTTTGGTCAACCGATCTTAGCACATTTCAATGGACATAATAAAAGTTATTCAAAATCATTAATAGATTCATGTTTTACTATTTTGTATCACCATTTTGATAACATCCTGTATTAAAGATTATTTCGAAATGTCTATTTTTTGTCCAACGCAAGAGAAAGAGAGAGAGTGGTATTTTTTGTCGACGAGTCGTCAATGTCGAAATGGCGACTGACTAAAGATTTGTAATGTTTGAATTCTATGAGTTTTGATGGAATTAAATAAAGAAATCAGTTTTATAAATATAATATTGAGTTTTATTTCGGAAGGATATTTAGGCTACGACAGTTTGTAACAGAATACGTCTCCTAGGTAACGGAGTAACCATAAGCCGGAAGTCATAGAAAAACAAACATGCTAAACTAGCACAAAGGTGTAATAACATTGGTATATTTTCAACAAGTTTATCTAGGTGAATAATCGAAGCCGAATTGATAATGGAGCCGCGCACAAACTCGGGAGTCGCACGTGCCGCTAATGACTCGCCGTTTGATTTAAAGTCGCAACAATTGTGTTTACGACCCGCCGCCCCCGCTGCTGCAGCTATTCCCGGACTGGACTGCAAGTCCCACACGCAAAATCTTACGTAGACCATACGCGCAGTGTTCAGTGTGTCATGAGCTGATGGAGCCAGTGTCGCTCGCACCAATTATGAGCAACACATAAATATGAGCAAGGTGAACAGAAAGTAAATTACCCGCTCGATACATTTAACCTCATCAAGCCGGGCGCCGACAGCTCATGGTAAGAAAACAGGCCTGCTACCGCGAACACCGAAGTTCGCAAATTGCGAGGATTTGTCTCTGTCACTCCAACGAAGGCGTCATTAGAGTGACAGAGAAAAATCCCCGAAAGCGCACTTCGATGTTCGCGGTACCAGGCCAGTTCCTGCCGTCGTGTGCGCGTGAGTAGCAATCGGGAAATTGATAGCGCGCTAAAATTCAAATTAAATGATTAGAAGTGTCAAAAATGCTTGGACGTAATGAAATAACCCATGTTAGTTAGTTAACCCTAAATTGTGCAAGTAGCTGTCCGATCGTCCGTCTACGATAACTGAATGATATATGAGTAAACTAAAAATAAAGTACATAATATGTATATTTGTTTATGTGTAAAGTGCTTATTATTGAAACGATTCCCTGTGGCGATACAAAAATTGATAACCTTCTAATTCTAACTTTATATTAAATGTCCAGTTTCAAAAATGTGAAAAAGTCATGAAATAGATTCGACAGTATTTATTGCATAATGTGATATTACTAAAGCAGACATTCTTTCCTGGTGCTAAGATGATTATTTTGGTTGATTATGAATGTTATACGCATTTTAAATCTATACATATATCATGAGATCATGACCACGGATTCCACCGAACCTGACCATCCGGCCTGATACATTCTTTGCCATCTAATTAAATTTATCTAATAACGTTTTATTTAGGCGAAATACTTCAGGGATCAGCTGTTTCTGTGTTTTAATAAGAAGCGGTTATTTGATACAATGAAACCCTACCTTAAAAATAAAATTTGGTGGTCACTTTCGGAATAAACTTAGCCAAAATTATGAACATCGCCCGGCGCGAAGTTGCTCAAGAAGTCATTTTGCTAATGGATGATGTCTTTATTGATAGCGACTAAAGTTGTATTGATACAAACAATTTCTTAAATTTCATGTTTGACTGTGCTCGAGAAAACACTGTGTAACTTTTAATCATTCCTTTACGATACATTTTTTGTTCGTTTTATGTTAAATCAGATACTTTATGCGTGATGGCAAGAATTTATCTTAGCGATACTTTAAATGTCGGGCATGTGGAAATTGTGAAATGACATAATATTTAATTACCATAAACAGGGGTTACTTGGATCAGTTTTGAACTTTGGTAGAATGTTTTGATAAGTTCATCAGACGTAATACAAACGTAATAATTGGAAATAGAACTAAAAGGTCATAATAGTCGAATTATCCTTAAGAATCGGCCTGCTAAATAAAAAAACATTGGGAGCTATATATAAAGGAATGTAAAACAACGCAATCATATATATTTTCATACTTGCGAATAAGCAATGATTAACACGAAGTAGTTAAAATTCCCGTATATTAATTACAGACCTGAACTTTATAAAACGCGACCCTGGATACAGTCAGAGATTTTCAGCCATAAAAATCAAGATGTAGAACCGTATCTACCTACTTACAAATACATAGGTATTTTTTTCTAGAAAACATAATATTATTGTGTTTTCATTTGAATACTATGCAGTGAAGGAATTGTCAGTATTGCCAACAGTACTTACTCGAAATAAAATAAGTAAAAAAGTTTTAAGTTAAACGGTTTTTATTGCACCAAAAACTAGAAAATAATGTTATGACTAACCGTAGATGCAACTTTCTGTAGATTACTCACGTGAAACTATTATCACTGTAGTTTTCCCAAGTCGGATGCTGAAAGCCATGTTTAGCCTCTATGTCAGTGGATTAAGCGTTACCTAATCGGAAACTTTTACCAAACTGAAATAAAAACGTGGGGCGGGCGTACGCAATTGTGATTAAGTCACTATAGTTATGAACAGACATCGAAATCAAGACAGCAATAGTGTAACAAGTTTTGTTCTGGCCTTGATAAAAGCTATTTACCTCTGTGGAAGTGATGGAACAGATGGATGATTAATTGCAAAAGTAAAGCTACAATTACATATTTTGAACTTGTATGTTTCTTTCTTCATAATAACGCCCCACGTTTTTATTTTAGTTTGGTAAAAGTTTCCGATTAGGTAACGCTTCATCCACTGACATAGAGGCTAAACATGGCTTTCAGCATCCGACTTGGGAAAACTACAGTGATAATAGTTTCACGTGAGTAATCTACAGAAAGTTGCATCTACGGTTAGTCATAACATTATTTTCTAGTTTTTGGTGCAATAAAAACCGTTTAACTTAAAACTTTTTTACTTATTTTATTTTCAAGTTTTTAGTGCAATTGTTAAGTTAATTTCCGATACTATACCGATGTTGTTTGTAATATGTAATACAATTATGCATGCTAAAGGAGCGTTTATACTCTCGCGCTTTCATCACGAATCACGACACATATGTAAACGTAATGGACATTATTTTATGTGTAACGGGAGGCGAATCCCTGCTGAATAGATATTTTTAGAAATCCGACACCATTTTTTTAAATTTAATATCTCGATTGACAAATAAAAACCAAAGGCTCGGCGTGGTTAATGTAAGCCTGAATGCCCGAAGTATCTCAAATGAACGTGTTATTCATACAATAAGTACCTTAGATAACAGAGATCTGACAATAAGGAATATATTAATCAAACTAATTTATTGAGAATTTCAAGTTTAAATTTTTATACAAGTCGAATTTCGAGACTCTAAAATATAAACTCATTCTCTGAGTCGACCAACCGGAGGACCGCAGGTCTGACGGAAAGTCCGACGCGAACCGAGGGCCGAAAGGGTCAATCCATGCAATCTATCAACCGGAGGGCCATAGGCCCGACGGCACTATGGCACGCACTACGTGAATCCGGGAGACTCACACTCTCTGTATATCAACTGGAGGACCGCAGGTCCGAGTGCAAGTCCTACGCAAACCACCTGCGCTGTCAGCCTATCAACCGGAGGGCCGCAGGCCCGACAGCTGGCCCTACACGATTCATTCACGCTGTCACTCTATCAGCTGGAGGGCCGCAGGCCCGACGGCTCGCACTACGCGAATCACTCACGCTGTCACTCTACCAGCTGGAGGGCCGCAGGCCCGACGGCTCGCCCTTCGCGATTCACTCACGCTGTTACTCTATCAGCTGGAGGGCCGCAGGCCCGACGGCTCTCCCTATACGATCCACTCACGCTGTCACTCTATCAGATGGAGGGCCGCAGGCCCGACGGCTCGACCTACGCGATTCACTTACGCTGTCACTCTATCAGCTGGAGGGTTGCAGGCCGACGGCTCGCTCTACGTGATTCACTCACGCTGTCACTCTATCAGCTGCAGCTGGAGGGCCGCAGGCCCGACGGCTCGCCCTACGCGAACCACTCACGCTGTCATTCTATCAGATGGAGGGCCTCAGGCCCGACGGCCCGCCCTACGCGAACCACTCACGCTGTCACTCTATCAGCGGGAGGGCCGCAGGCCCGACGGCTCGCTCTTCGCGATTTACTCACGCTGTCACTCTATCAGCTGGAGGGCCGCAGGCCCGACGGCTCTCCCTATGCGATCCACTCACGCTGTCACAATATCAGCTGGAGGGCCGCAGGCCCGACGGCTCACCCTACGTGAACCACTCACGCTGTCACTCTATCAGCAGGAGGGCCGCAGGCCCGACGGCTCACCCTTCGCGAACCACTCACGCTGTCACTCTATCAGATGGAGGGCCGCAAGCCTGACGGCTCGCCCTACGCGAACCACTCACGCTGTCACTCTATCAGCTGGAGGGCCGGAGGCCTGCCGGCTCGCCCTACGCGAATCACTCACGCTGTCACTCTACCAGCTGGAGGACCGCAGGCCCGACGGCTCGCCCTTCGCGATTCACTCACGCTGTTACTCTATTAGCTGGAGGGCCGCAGGCCCGACGGCTCGCTCTTCGCGATTTACTCACGCTGTCACTCTATCAGCTGGAGGGTCGCAGGCCCGACGGCTCTCCCTATGCGATCCACTCACGCTGTCACATTATCAGCTGGAGGGCCGCAGGCCCGACGGCTCACCCTACGTGAACCACTCACGCTGTCACTCTATCAGCAGGAGGGCCGCAGGCCCGACGGCCCACCCTTCGCGAACCACTCACGCTGTCACTCTATCAGCTGGAGGGCCGCAGGCCTGACGGCTCGCCCTACGCGAACCACTCACGCTGTCACTCTATCAGCTGGAGGGCCGCAGGCCCGACGGCTCGCCCTACGCAAATCACTCACGCTGTCACTCTACCAGCTGGAGGGCCGCAGGCCCGACGGCTCGCCCTTCGCGATTCACTCACGCTGTTACTCTATCAGCTGGGGGGCCGCAGGCCCGACGGCTCTCCCTATACGATCCACTCACGCTGTCACTCTATCAGATGGAGAGCCGCAGGCCCGACGGCTCAACCTACGCGATTCACTTACGCTGTCACTCTATCAGCTGGAGGGCCGTAGGCCCGACGGATCACCCTACGCGAACCACTCACGCTGTCACTCTATCAGCTGGAGGGCTGCAGGTCCGACGGCTCGCTTTGCGCGAATCACTCACGCTGTCATTCTATCAGCTGGAGGGCCGCAGGCCCGACGGCCCGCCCTACGCAAACCACTCACGCTGTGAGTCTATCAGCCGGTTGGGCGCAGGCCCGACGGCTTGCCCTACGCGATTCACTTACGCTGTCACTCTATCAGCCGGAGGGACGCAGGCGCGACGGCTCGCCCTACGTGAATCACTCACGCTGTCACCTTATGAGTCTATCAGCCGGAGGGGCGCAGCAATGACATACGTTACTAAACCGTGGTCACTTACAATGGGCCTCATAAGAAGGCTCAAAGTCACCCAAAGGGCAATGGAGAGGCCTATGCTAAGAGTCTCTTTGCGAGATCGGATTACAAATGAGACCATCCGCAGCAGAATCAAAGTAACCGATATAGCTCTTCGAATCGCTAAAGTGAAGTGGGTGGGGCTCGTCGCGCGTGGATTGCGTGGAACCGATGGCCATTGGGGCGGTAAGGTTCTCGAGTGGCGGTCACGTACCGGAAGGCGCAGCGTGGGTAGGCCCCCCACAAGGTGGACTCGTGGCCTGGTGAAGGTCGCTGGATGCGGGTGGCACAGGGCCGGTCCTTGTGGCAATCTTTGGGTGGCCTATATTCACCAGTGAATGTCTTTCAGCTGATATGATGATGATGATAATTAAATCCGTATGTTTCTACCAAATATCTAAAGCAGTACTGTAAAATCTAAATATCGCTAAACCTAGCGGTTGTGGCAGGCAGTAACACTGGAGTATCAGATTTGAGGAGTTGGTTATTAGTATTAAATTCGCATGTTTCTACTTAATATCTAAAGAACTTCTTTAAAATCAAGATATCGATAAAAGATAAACCTTGCGGTTATTGTAGGCAGTACTGCAGCATCAGGAGTGAGGAGATGGAAGTCAAGATCAGGCTGTTGGTATTTGATTATGCCAAACATGCTATACTTTCATTTTCACGTGTCTAACACTCTCGGTTAAGGTAAGCAGTACGTCTGCAGCATCAGGCTTTGAGGATACAAAGAAACAAATATTATAATATTGCATTGTCATGGAGACTTGATAAGAATTCCAAATTTTATTGATTTCGGTGCAGTAGAAGTGGTCGAAAAATCAATCACAAGATTTGAAGCATCGACGACAGTTGATACGCGGTGAAGTTAATAAAAACCGTTTAAAAAATGCTAATGCGTTTTTCGATTCGTTAAAATAACCAATTTAGTGATCGGTGGAAGTTGTTGTCAAAGTCAACACGCAATTCAAAGTAACCACACAAATATTCGCAAATAAGCACAAAAGATCAATCAAAAATGTATACCGTCGCTGTGCCTACAAAAGTCGCTATGTGTTTTTTTTTAGATTTTTGGGATCTTAACGCCATTTTGAACCTAACGTCATTATATATATTCTCCAAAAACAGCGGTGAGGCTATCTTTAATGGTTCAGGATTTATGAATTTTAGCTATGTGATATCCATATATTGAATTTTCTTACTAAAAACAGTAAGTGCAAAAATCACATGACTGTTTTAGGCCCATATTAGACTATCATTGAAATATGGTCATAGACATATGACTCATATTAATTTGATAAACCTATGACAGTGTGATAACAACCTATGATTCATATAGTCTATGATCATAGAAGTTTGATCCTATTTGACAGCAAGCGTACAATTATGATCATATGTGGTCTAACCTCAAAGATGGCGTCGTCAAAAACCAAGAATTTGGAGTGGAATATTGAAACAACAAAATCTTTAATAAAACTGTACGAGGAATATGAGTGCTTTATGTCTTCCAGTCTAAGTTCTTCGAGTAATGTGTTATTAACTCCTCTCTCTGATCGCCTAGCAATCCATGGTCTAACCCAAATACGTCGTTTCCTCCTGCTTTTCTTTTTTTTCTTATCTTCAGGGCAATTAATAAAATTGCACTCATTGCAACGGAAACCGCGGCTAAATCGATATCCATCTTGATTACCTATGACGTTTATATGATGTTAGGTGTAATATGAAAAATTATAGAATGGCATAAATAAAATATGATCCAAGATATTGACAGATATGAGATCATACTTCTATGATAAATATATGATAGTCTAATATGGGCCTTATAAAACCATCAGTGACTTTTTATAATGGGGCCCGTCATGTGGTTTTAGGCACATAACGGGAATTTTTATAAATTAAATAAGAACAAATATGGCCCGATATGTACTTTTCCGCACATAGCGGTACATCGCGTTCATATACTATGCTTTAGACAAAGGCTTACGACACTTAGCAAAATTTTCCCGTGACTATTACGCCGCGTGCCTGCTATACGGCCACATCTCAAAATAGAATTGTGTGGTAAAAGTGACCATATTTTTCTGCAATACGGCCACATCTTCCATAAAAATTGATTTTGAAATGTGGCCGTATAGCAGACACACGGCGATTATTACTGAAACATGTTTTTTTTAGATAACTATGTGGCAAATATTATCAAGATGTGTCAAATTTTGTAACTAGTTATTTTAACCAAGTTAAAATAAGACAGACGGCTATGCGACATATTATTGGTTATATATTATTAATTTTTCTCGATAAAAAACTGAGATTTATATTTAGAAAAGACAATAAAGTTCAAAACAAGTTCGGACAAAAAAAGTTCGGAGAAAAGGCAGAACCCCGTTTTTGTGTCTCCTGTAAAGTAGCAATAAAACACATAGCGACTTTTGTAGGAACACCAGGAACAGCGACGATATTCTGGTGGTCACTACAAGGAAGCCATCCGATTAGGTTATCCTAGTCGGTAGTAGGCATACTGAGCTGGAAGTTCCGCGTTCAGATCCTGGTGCTGTCTGTTTTCAACAAAATATATGTTAATTATTCATAGCTGTTTCTATGTATTTAAATAAGTACCTATGTATTATATAATTATTTATTACATCGTCACTAGTAGAGCATTTTCAAAATATGATACCCAAGAACGTACGTACCCAATTAACGTAGGTACCCAATAAACCAACGTAAGTTGTTAAGAGACTTAAAATCGAAGTGAAATAATGAAAATAATAGTAAATTTATAGTTTTGTTTCATTAAATAAAATTAACATGAAAATAATTATACTCTTGTATTTAAATTTTCAATAGATATTTTTAATACGATGACATCCGCAGAAGAACCTAGTTAAGATCTTAAGATGTAGCTTACAAAGTTACCAGACTTAAGCGGAAGTGCTTTGGTCGCCGAACTGATTCCCCGGGAAACGAAGTTTGGGAAGGCTCCAGACTAGATCCACCGACGATTCATTGATATCGCGAAAAACCTTCGTTTCTGGGCAGCAAATGACCTTTGGCAAAGAGGATCGAGAAGAGGCTTTTGTCAATTTGTATAGAAACATCTCATCCCGACTGTTTTTAATAAATATAATGGAAAGAGATGCACTACTTGTGGCGTGTTGAGTTTTGAAGCAAGTCCCAGTGTATCTATTTTCCAATAGAATGATTAATAGTCCGTGGGCTAGTCGGTCTGAAATTAGAAAACGGTATAATTTGGGGGTACCAAGTGTTCTTTTTACAGTAGTTAAACATATTCATAAGGATGTTAAAAAAGTATGATAGACATCTCAAAGTGGTAGCTAATAGGCATACGGGCTATTTCAAGATTTCCGTTGTATGACAGGTATGGTTAAAATTAGGAAGTACAAATTTTCCTTTTCACGGCTGTTAGGTAAGCTTATAAAAACGTCAAAAATGCAAGATTGCCATTTATAAGTGCTACCTAACAAAAATGGGAGCCAATCAAAAATGGTGGATCTCAAGTTTTACAAAATCAAGTATATCTCGAGAACTATTAAATATATCTAATTACTCTCTTGAACAATATTAAAGGCATATCTGTAAGCTTCATATTTTGCATATACATCATATTGCTAAAACCAACCATTAATTAATTATGACCAAATTTATGAAAATTTCGTGATTTTGATTTTTTTTATGTCGTGTTTGTACATAGTAGTCATCACGCTAGAAAAATTAAATATTTTTTTAAAGATAGTGTATTTAATAAGCTTTAATTTGATGTATGTAACTTGTTGGCGGTATTAAAAAAAAGACCCATAAAAAATATTTAAATAAATTGTAGTCATTATCCACCGTATACTTAGTGATTTAAGAGGCGATGGAAATGCCACTCGTAAATAATAGTGCTTATTTCAAATAACCAAGATTGAAAAATATAAAAAAATCGCCTCTTAAATCACTAAGTATACGGTGGATAATGACTACAATTTATTTAAATATTTTTTTATGAGTCTTTTTTAAAAATACCGCCAACAAGTTACATACATCAAATTAAAGCTTATTAAATACACTATCTTTAAAAAAATATTTAATTTTTCTAGCGTCATGACTACTATGTAAAAACACGACACAAAAAAAATCAAAATCACGAAATTTTCATAAATTTGGTCATAATTAATTATTGGTTGGTTTTAGCAATATGGTGTGTATGCAAAATATGAAGCTTGCAGATATGCCTTTAATTTTGTTCAAGAGAGTAATTAGATATATTTAATAGTTCTCGAGATATATTTGATTTTGTAAAACTTGAGATCCACCATCTTTGATTGGCCCCCATTTTTGTTAGGTAGCACTTATAAACGGCAATCTTGCATTTTTGACGTTTTTATAAGCTTACCTAACAGCCGTGAAAAGGAAAATTTGTACCTCTTAATTTTAACCATACCTGTCATACAACGGAAATCTTGAAATAGCCCGTATGCCTATTAGCTACCACTTTGAGATGTCTATCATACTTTTTTAACATCCTTATGAATATGTCTAACTACTGTAAAAAGGACACTTGGTACCCCCAAATTATACCGTTTTCTAATTTCAGGCCGAGTAGCCCACGGACTATAAACAGATAAGTATCATTGAACAATCTTGTTAAAAAAAAAACTAAACGGTAAGGGTGCGGCTCCACTGAGGCGGAGAGGAGCGGAGATGTGCAAAATTGGCCAATGAGACCGCATGACAGTCTTTCGAATTTTGAATTTGAAGAATGTAATTGGTCAATTTTGCACATCTCCGCTCCTCTCCGCCTCAGTGGAGCCGCACCCTTAAACTCCCATATATTCTGGCCTCTCCTATTATCTACGTGTATGGAATAGGAGGTATCTAAATGCCCATAACAGCTAAGCGAATTAGCGACCGCAGTAATTTATTCTTTTAATTATATTTTGTTTTCTTTTATATTTAATGTACATTATACTAGTATACAGGGCGTCCCACGGCGATGCCACATGGAGGGAAAGTACCTTAAATATCATAGGTAGCGTATTTTGCTGAAAGAAGACTTTATTTTATTTTTAAGACTTAGTTAAAATTGCCCAAATTTTTTTGATTTTTTTGAAAAAAAAAATTATTGAAAAAAAATATCGCGACTTCGGAGAAAAATACCTCATTCAGTATTACAGATATTTAAACAAACTACAAATACAAAATTTTATTTAAAAAGTATAACTAAACTAAAACTACATAAAATCTAAAATAAAACTAAATAAAATCTAAAATAAATCTAAAAACAGGCCCCTGCGGCATGGTACCCAGGACGCTGGCAGCATTTCCTCGCTCGATTGCCAAGCTAATGCGTTGAGCGAGGAAGCTGCCAGCTCTCGGGTCTCCCGTGGCGTCTCTGAGTCTCTTCGATAGGTCTTTGAAGAGACTCAGAGCGCTAGGACCCCACGGACCAAAGGTCTCGACGCCGAAAGGAACGAAATTATATTCGGCGCCGAGACCACTGTATTTTCCCACCTTGGCTTTTTCGGCCGCCTCTGCTGCTGCCGCTGCCCTCGCAGAGGTTCGGTGGAGATGAGACGGGGCTAGCGTGTTTACGCAGGTTGCATCCCACACCAGCACCCGTCCCATACTCCACGGAACCAAAGACATACCATCAGGTCTCTTGCCGTCAGTTCTGGATATGCCGGTCGGCTCTAAGAGAGCCGGCACACCAACTGACGCAAGAGACCGTCGGATTATGTCATTGAGGGCAGTATGCCTTGAGAAGCGGCCCGCACTTAGCCGGCAGGAAAGTACGTGGTGTCCAAGACGGTCAACGTTGATTCCACAGGGGCAACAATGTGGGGCGCAGACCGGGACCCCGAGGCGAAGACTAACTGAAATTTGGAGAGTTTTAGGGTCTAAAAAGTACCAGTATTTGGGGAGGGGTGCGCTCGGTAAATCGTAATCGTAATGTCTTCTTTCAGTAAGATGTTCATTTCCAATAATTAAGGTATTTTTTCTCCGAAGTCGCGATATTTTTTTTCCATAAGAACATTTTATTTAAAAAAAAAAAAAATAATGCAATTTTACTAAGTCTTAAAAATATAATAAAGTCTTCTTTCAGCAAAATACGCTATCTATGATATTTAAGGTACTTTCCCTCCATGTGGCATCGCCGTGGGACGCCCTTCATAGCTACGAGTATAATAGTACATTAGTAATAATGCGGGTATTTCCTACAGGTATTTAAAAGACTAAGGTAAAACTTTATTTTCTATTACACATACGAATTGAAGTGATATTACTTATTCGATTTAAAACTTAGACTTTAATATGACATTTGCGCTATAATATATTTTCTAAGCCTGTCAATACAAATAAAATAACAATAATACAATTTCTTTACAGTTTTCACAGTCCAGCGTCCGTTTGTTGTCTCAAAGACAAAGCAGCTTTCCTTGTCTGAACCTCAAACGATAAATCCATTGGTGTCCAATGCAGCTTACGCGCTCCCTGCCGCTGTTGTCTTAACATGAAGACAAATACACACCGATCAAACGAATCCCATCCCTAGATCAATACGAACAAGACACTCATGAGATGCTACGTAACTTTGCATGTCACTTACAGCAAAGTTATCATTATCTCATAGTTGGAGGACTTTAGGTTTTATGCGGCTGATATAAATACTAAGATGAATGTATCAGGTTCTGATTTGGTGCTTTGTCGGATTTGTTGCAGATTTAAAATACTTGGATCATTAAAATGACAGGATATCAGGGGGCGTTTGCACCTCTTTCAGAATCACGAGCGGGTAATTGGCGTAATTGCGATTTCTTTATTTCGTTAAAAATTAAAATATGCTATTGCCGGCTGAGTTTATTTTAACATATTTTTTTATTTTATTTGCCGTTTAGTGGCAGGCATCGGGAACGATCCATAGTCCGAGTGGCAGAGGTCCGGAACCCGTTCCAGCCAAAACCAACTGATAAGTGGCAGGAACCAGCTACCGCACCCTGTGCTACATCTTATTTCATAAAATCTCTACTTATTGGAAGGATATGACAAGTGACGTGATTGAAATTTGAAACGGAATTGCCTAGGAGCCGAACAAATTTATCGATTTTCAGATATGTACGTAAACGAATTCACGCATCCGGGTTGCATTTATTTTATTAACATTTCCTACCTATGCTTATTAAAAATTACTGATCGTTAATAATATATACATAAAGTATATGCGGTATAACTCTGACTATGAAGTTTCTACTAACGTGGCCCTTTCTGATCCTATCCAATTTACTTACACCACCAGCCAATCGAAGCAAAGTTGTAATCATATATGAAGATTTACTGAATGTTAAATTATAAACTATGTAAAAAAGAAGTGTGAAATTCCCGACTCATTGTTTACGGTCTTCCCTGCTAACTCCAGACGATTGAGGATTACCTCAAGTTAGCAGCGTATATAGCGTGTATTTTTCGCTAATGCGCTAATTTTATATGCGCTGCTAAACTGACCAGGGTCAGTGTCAGTACATTATTTGCACAAAACGCCGACTTCGTACCTTTTTGGGCAAACTCGTAGTTTAGACGGTGTTCCGTGAATAGATTCGGCAGTTACCATTTACCAAGCATTCCCTAAGTCCCTACAGCACCTACGGAATTATTCCCGTTGCTAAAACAGCGTACCATGATCGAACGCCTAGACGGTCCAGTTAAAGCGCCTTCTGCTATTTTGAGTAATCCTTACGGATCTCGAGATCACTGTAGCTCAGGTTAGTGTAAGTATTTAACTCTGTAAGCGTTAGGAATTTACGGCTCGACTAGACGCATCCACAACGTGCGCGCCTCGCAAATCCCGCTCAATGTTGCGTTGCAACGTTGCATGCGTTACGGACCCGAACATCCACAGCTTACTTATCAGACAGAAAACACTGTCAAAAAACAGAATTATACATGTCGACAGAGATCTTATTGTATGTATAATTTTGTATTTTATTTCGCAAAAATATTTTACGTTATCTATAAGCATACCTGGGATAACTGGGGGCAAGTTATAGGGATTTGATATCGATTAAAAAGATGTCGATATAATTATAATAAAAGATGTGCTTATTGAACATTCTCGATTACAGTACAAAGGTTCAATGTCATAATTATCTGATATCGGGCCTCTTCAGATAGTAAAAACTAGTATGCAGATGTCATTTTAATCAAAATGTCAATTTAAATATTGATATTTCAATATTAATTGTATATTTTGAAAACTATTTTAAAATAAACGCGTAACTACCCGTTTAAAGTTAGTTTTTATTTTAATTAAAGAGTAAGTACCTAATATTTATTTATACCGAATAACATTTTGATAACATTTTGCTTACTGATCTCTCGGTTTAGAGTCCGTTTCCCTGACGAAGAGACGGGTGGGTTTTCACGTCGTTCCTTCATTAGCCCTAAGGTCTCCTCCGAAAGCTTTGACTTCCTACCCTTGCGCTGCCTTTCACAAAATCTCGTACCTTCCTCCCTGAGGATGCGAACCACATCTTGAAGTTTCTGGTTCACGTCCGCTGTGGTTTCCATGGCAGCGAATCGGTTCTCCAGGTTTGACTGGAATGTTTTAGATCCAATCATAGTTTGGAGCAGATTTGGTCGGAGTCTGGCCTTCATCAAGCGGACGCGTTCAGCACGGAAATTGATATTCAGAGAGCCTCGGACGAGTCGGTGATCGCTACCGGTATTAAACCTGTTGATCACGGAGACATCTCTGAATATGTACCGTTTGTCCGTCATGATGAAGTCGATCTCATTTTTTGTCATAGTATCCGGGCTTTGCCACGTCCACTTCCTTTGGGGCTGCTTCTTGAAGAATGAGTTAATCAAGAAGAGCCCCTCGCGTTCTAGGAAGTTGACGAGCATTTGTCCCCTATGATTTCTGCATCCATAACCATGGGATCCTACTACCGATTCGCTGAAATTTTGTACTACCACTTTAGCGTTAAAATCCCCCATGACAACGTTAAAATAGGTCTTAGTAGTGGAATGGAGGGCCCTAGAATGTGCCGAGGTCGGTGCGTACACTTGCACCACCTTGAGGCTATACCTCTCGATGAGCTTGATGATGAGGTACGCTACCCTGTTCGACACACTGGATATTTCCTCAACATTGTCAGAGAGGCTTGTGAACCAGAAACCCAACGCCACCTTGGGATCATTGTCATTCACAGTAGCATCGATATATTTTTAGGCGATAAAATATTGCTACATCACTTTCGTATAAATGCCCCGAGTTATCCCAGGTATGTCTATAAGGTTATAACTTTAAGACAGCAATTTCTTTAACATTGGCCCACGAACCAAATATATATCACCTATCGATATTTTTTATTGTCAGGCAAAAGGTGTGGTAATATTAGAACACATTGTGGTAGCATTGTATTTGTGGAAGTTTTATGGCGAGTTACGTCGAAAAACTTGTTTCTAATGGTTATAAAACGTTGATTGTTCAGAGCCAATGCCCAAGCCGAATCCATGAAATTTTATATAACATTAAAGACTCTACATATGGTCACTAGTACAGCATTAAAATCTTTCGGAATGCTCGCGAGCACCGTGTATCATCATCATCATCAGCCCATAGTCGTCTACTGCTGGACATAGGCCTTCCCTAATTCGCGCCACCATACTCGGTCCTCAGCTCTCCGCATCCAACCACTTCCCGCCACTTTGTTTTGTAGTTGTGAGATTTTTGGTGAACCAAATTTGAAAAATTTACATATATAAATAAAACACTGACATAGCTGTATTGTTAATCTGTTGTTAACGGGTTAAGCACGTCTAATTTAATGTCAGCGCAGTACATAACGTGGTTTTGTAAACAAGCTAGGTAGAACATTGTCGCAAAAGTAGTACCCCCCTTTTTTGTAAAATATTTTCCCGAGAAATATTTTCGGGTATTTTTTCATGAAATATCTTTTTATTAATTTGTTTCTATTCATAATTGTGAGCACTTTGTTTCATTCAATGGAAGAAACGAAACATGTAGGTATGAATATTTTGATACTCGTACATCTCTAATATCTAGGATCGATAAAACTCGTGATTCTAAGTAGAAAATCCGTTATAAATACCTAAAATACAAGTGACGGGTACTACTTTTGCAAGAATTTCTGAGATCTTGATCCAACACAAAACAAAAACATAAAATAAAATAAATACAATGTAAGTACTACCTAAGTTACGGGGATTACCTTTATTTTTAACTCAGAAACACAAGCGTAATTTTACATTGCTTCTTATCCTAAAACATGGAAGGATGTGAATGTCAAGCGATACTGCAATGCGTGACAGTTTAGTAAAGGGGGGAGAGCGATTATCTCTGAAAATATTGACTTTAGTAATAAAAACTTTCGATTGGAACCCTCATTATTTTTAAAAGACCTTTTCAACGATACCCCGGCTTATAGGATTTAGAAAAAAAACACATCCCCACTTGACGAGTAGGTAGGGGAGGTAGCCGAACATTTTTTTTCACCACTTTGTCAGCATGATTAATATGTATACATATATTAAATTGCAAATATCTATGACTACCGGTCACTGAGCTAAGGCTGCGGACAGACAAACAAACAGACATAGCATTGTTTAATACGGAATCCTAAAAAAGGGCAATAGTGGAAAGGTACACAATGTACATTATTGTTGTAGCCGTGAATTGATCTTCCTAAAAAATCATAAAAAATAACGTTACCTTGACATATTATATAAAAATCATAGTGAAGTTAAAAAAGTAAATTCTAATTCAATACAACGGACAAACGTTATTATGGAGGCACAATCAAAGGGTGCCAATTGTTAGTAACATTATTATCAATTTCCAATGCAAATAGTTGACCAAACGCCCAAGGGTCGGCCAGAGAGTATGTTGTAATAGAGTGGGCAAAGTATTCTCGATATACAAAACAATTATTGTGCTGCTCTATTAGCTGTATGTTTTTGATAATTGTCAACTTACCTACTTAGAAATTGTTTTCTTCATATTGTAATTTTCATTTTCTTCTGTATTATTATTATTACAAAATGTAGGTACTTAATTTGTCCTGCTCTATAGCTGTAAGTTTTTAATAATTATCATACTTACTGAATTAATCATTTTCTTGATATGGTAAGTTATTTTTTTTCATATGTACCTAGTTATTCGATTGTCATTCACTGATTAAACGTAATTGTGAGCTTAAAAAAAAGCTCATTCTCAGAATTTAAATATTTTTCTATCTTTTGCATTATAATGGTAGCAGGTAGTATATAATCCTATACCTTATGCAATCGTGTGTTTTTGTAAAGATTACATACTTTACTGTACGTTTTTATTTCCAAATTGGCATACAAGCCACAAGCTACCACAAGCCTAGTATAATTATTCAAAATAAAAACTGGACCGATAAGTATAAATTTTTGTATCCCATGTCGCGTCTATGTATCTACGTATTCTTTTTCAAAATACAGTCAAAGCGGGCCAGTTGTCCATTTAGTCCAGCAAAACTGTATGCGCCCCCAATAACAGTAATAAGCCATCGGCCGCCTGACTCCGTCAATATTTGACTTCAGACTTACTCTAACATAATAACATTGATAATATAATAAACTGCGCTTCGTTTAACAGCAGTCCGATGGTCAGTTTGCTTAGCACCGAATGCCATGTGTTTCAAAGCTACAATCAAACTTCGATGGGTTTGCTCTCATCCGCTGTCACGAGTTCGGGTGTGAGTTTTGAATCTCACTCACTAATTTTTTGCTCTCGAAAGAGCCGTCGTCGAGAGTGATTCCGCAGACAGTATTTTTCTAACTCATGTATAATTAATATTATTCTAAATTCACACTGATAGGGCTATGAACTCACCCCCATTTTTGATTAACTATTGCCAATTTCTAGTCTTTAATTACTACATATTATTATATGCATGAATATTAGATCTCTTATCGTAAAAGTTAAATATAACGACATAAACTTCCAAGTTATCCGTGAAATGAGTTTAGCTAATTAATCAGCCATGTCCTGGACTATTTTTCGAGGACTAGGCATTCCAACCACGTCGTGGGGTCGCCGCCAAGTCTTCATTAAGATAGCGCCTCGTATCGCCAAGCTAAATACGACACGGAAAACTTAAACTCAGTTGGCATGTGGTGAAGTTATCGAGTTACTCTGTAATTGTAAGGTCTCCTGTTATCTAGTTCCCGGACTTATAAATACCTACCAATTTACTAGCCAATCAATTTTACCGAATAAAAGGTTAGGAAAAAAAAGGAAAAAAATCTTATACAAACATAATTCGTTGAGAAACAAAAGTGCGAAATAGGTATTATAATGGAAAACTCCGAAAAACAGACAGAAATAGGCATTTGCCATTGGTATTGTGAAACAAATCAAATTATTTTACTAGATTTTTATTGGTGCTTAAAATAGTGTCGCTATTTTATATTGGGATAAAATGTGCAAAGCACACCCTTGGTCACAAAATCGATGTCACGTTCTGGAGAGTGCGAAAGTGACGCGTAGCACGATAAACGGTATAAACTGGACCATCATAATAAGAAGAGCAGTAAGAATACATTTATCACCACCCCAACTCTTCCCGTGGGTGTCGTAAGAGTCGCCTGAGGGATTCAAGTGTCGGCGTCATCATAGTGGACACACTGCTACTATCGCCAATCCGCTTGCCCAGCTTGGTGAATTGTGGCCATTTACCTCCTAATGCGTACATGACATACGCATACTTAGATAATATGAGAGGTCTACGTCCAACAGTAACATGAGAGAAGCTGATGATGATGGAACATTAAGCCAGCTGCTCTGTTCGTCCGTTGTGACCGACCTAATTAAATGGTGCAATGTCTATTGAATACCACATCACATGAAGCCTTGAGAAATTTTCTAAAACACAACCAATGAGATGGTATTCAAAAAAACATTAGATCCAGTATGTTTTCAAACACACGGCACGGCGGCGATGAACACATAGGCACATGCACTAGGATACATTCGCTACCTACTTATATTTTATTTTCATAATAACAACCGTAATCTTTACGTGATTTAAATGTAGGTAGTTTTTATAACAATGATTTTATAAACATTTGTGACTACAATAACTATACATATACAAATTATGAAACAAATGCCCAACATTTTCCGTTGACAAAATCAATCAAATAGGTATTTCAGCTATTTACATATAGGAATCCGTATAATACTCGTATATTCTGCAAATTTAATAATTTCCTGTGTGGCCACGGTTTCATAATAATTTTAGGAATAACTCCAATCCTATTTTTTTACAACAATATACGTTCTCCGCAAATGAAACCTAGGAAACAGTCAGTAATTAAATTTACATGTATAAAACTAACGATTTAATTTAAAAAAATACCTAAATGTACGCATTTTAACTCTACTATTTGTGTTGACCGAATCCATATTTTATTATTTCCTCAAAAAGAGGACGAACATATTCAGGTGAATTATTTTGTACGGTAGCACTCGTTCGAGTTTTTTTTCTTTATATTCTACCACTTTGCCAGCGTGTTTAACATATTAATAATAATTTGGTACAGGTATACATTGCTGATTTCTAGTACAGCCACTGAGCTATGCTGCGGAGAGACATACAGAGAGACGTGTATCAGTGTGCCAATTGTTTACCACGGAACCCTAAAAAGGAACGTTGTTTTGTCAATTAAATAACACTATTATTTTCGGTACCTACATAATATATAACTAGAACATCCAAACTTTAAACTATAAGTATAATCCAGAGCCAAATGATTTATACATAGGCCGCTAATGTAAGCATTAATGTCACTGCAATTCTAGATTATAATGTATGTATCGGAATACATAAAACAAGCCAATAAATTGATATCATGAAATAAAACTATGAATACGGATAAACTCGCGTATATTAATTAACTTTAACTTCATTCCGACGTTTCGTACACTTTACAGGGTTCGTGGTCTACGGGCGACTGACAATGGAGGAAATTTGATAGATCTATCTCTATTAAAATAAGAAAGAATAGAAAAATACCCACAAAGAAAAATATAGTAAATCACAGACAAGACATTTTTAAGGGTGGATTCTAGTACCGCAACCGTAACAAAACAATAGCCACGTACCGTCCTGTTTCCTCGTTGAGACATCTGCCTAGGTTACATGATAGATTTACAGTAAGTCGTGCTTAAAAAACGGAATAGCAAGTTTTATGGGATGGCAACACGTCTGTAAGGCTGCGGCTCCATTGAGGCGGAGAGGAGCGGAGATGTGCAAAATTGGCCAATGAGAACGCATCACAGTGTTTCGAATTTTGAATTTGAAGAATGTAATTGGTCAATTTTGCACATCTCCGCTCCTCTCCGCCTCAATGGAGCCGCAGCCTAACACTTTCTTCTCCAACAGGCGTCCGAAGGTCTACCAAATAAAAAACGATATTATTTTCCATTGTCTTCAAATTCAGGGCCCTTACTGAAACCACCTCCCCACTTTGCCATAAAACTACAAACACCACTTATTCCAAACTAAAAACGGTAACCTTATTTTTAAGAGGCTCTAAAGCACATTCCCGCTCTCCGTTTCCCAGGTAAAGCTAGGTCCACACTGGTGTGGCTATGATATAACTCTGTAATCAGCCATTCCTATGCAAATTCGTTCGCTGAACCAACTATGGCTTTATATAAAGGGCGATAGTCGCAGTTATGACAGCGACTTTGATGCCGTCGAACTGTTAATAAAACATTGTTGCTACATGGCAGTTGATATTTTGACACTTTTAAAGTATACCCCGTTTTATGTACACGATGATTCTTAATCCGTGATCAGGAGTAGAAAAACATGAAAATTTAGCCAAAACTAAACTTATTCGGCGAGGTCTCAAGTTATTTCTTTACTGTTTAATTAATTAAAAGTGAAAACATAATTAAAACAAATTACCACTTAATACATGGTCATCCTACAGTATAAAGTTTAACTACGATACGTCAAGTGCCATCAGTATGGCGGGAAACTGGGATTTGACGGATCTTATGTCAATAAAGATTTCTATCTACTTATTTTATTATCTTATCAGTGCAACACTGATAACGACGAACATAATTGATAGGAGATTATGTTAACGTGCATTACCTAAGCTTATCAAAATCTTGAGCAAGTAAAGCAATTTGTTTTCATACAGTACAATTTAATAATTAAATAAAAACAATAAAATTGCATACCTGACCAACTAAAACAAAAAACATTATTTTAAACATAATTTAACAAGTTTTCAAAATATCCACCGTGTTGTTCTTGACACAGATCCGCTCGATTGTTCGTGATTGGATTGATTCACTCGAAATCTTCAGCAAAGAATCTTAAGATTTGTTGATCCAGATCGTCAGGATGATGACAAGGTCGTCCGGGTGCTCGAGCATGTTGTGGCACTGTAAACTGTCCGATGTCGCGAAGATTTTTGGTGCATGCGATTTGAATTGTGTCCGCGGATCGGAATCTTTGGATGAAGTTCGTGAAATAACTGTTGGATTCGCCTTGTGCTATTCGTTTGTATTGACAAACGTACAGTATCGTAACGCTCTATGTTTGAGCACGGATGTGGTGGAGGCATGATTTTTGGTGAATAATTAATATTTTCTCATTCAATATCCGTGACTATGACTTTGTTTATTATGCGTATGACAAAAGTGATTGACAATGTCATGGGCAAGGTTTACTCATAAATTGACAATTGCTAATAACTTTGTAAAGAGATTACAATACAACCTCATTAAAACGATATGGTAGTAGTACAGTGACAAGGATTTTAGGATAAAATTTAATTCAAAATTAAAACTTGATTAAAAAATAAATAAATTAGTTTTTACGTAATTAGTACTTTAACGTAATCCCCTTCAATTACTGAGTTAGTAAAAATGATTCCTGATCACGGATTAAGAATCATCGTGTATAAGCTTTCAAGTAAGTAACTAGGTACATAAATATACATTATTTAGGACTTTCTGAGTAACTCAATAATAAAAAAACGGTTTTATAAAACCTCCCTATAAGCAAACTTTAAAACATTCATTTAAAAAATCTTGTACCTAATTCTCTCAGACATAAGCCAATTTATACACTCGCCAAAGAATACGGGTGGGGTATAAAATTTCATAGAAATACTGTAATCAGTAATCACGTTGATTTTAAATATATTTTTTAAATGTTTACAGGATAAGTGGAATCCAATTCAATATCCAATTGGATTTTCTCTGTTTTTTTTTTTCATATAATCCAAAAAATATGTAATTTGAAAGTAACTACGTAGATATTAAAATAGCAAGTCATGATTAAAAAGCTCCTTTTTGCATACATTTAAGGCAGTTTTTTTAAACATTTTCCTGCACAAGTCAGTTTAACGACCGTTTATTTTTTTCCGATTGTATGATTAATTCAGTAAAATTACAATATAATCTGATGTTTAAACGGGTTCTACTTATCCTGTACATAATTATTGCAAAACTCTTTTTGAAATCATATCAGCCATGATCCGTACTATTAACCGACCACGAGTGTATTACGAGTCTTTGAATCGCGTTTATTATACAAAATAAGTAGGTATTGCTCACAATGCTCTAGGATACAATAATTTAAAACTAAGTAGCTATGATTACCTAATTACAAATATTTATTATTATTACTATCAACATGATGAAAACTTAAATTTTATTGATGACAATGATGACAAATATCAAAGAAATAGTTTGATATCTTACCTATTTATAGGTAGGATTAATTTATTCGTGTAAAAGTGGGAATTGCAATTTTAAACAGCATCAAATGTCTCGGCCACATCCCAACTGCCACACAGAATGTTTGCAACGGTCGCTATAGGAGTAAGTGAATTTTCCCCTTTATGCAGCCACTTGACTCCGCAGTACAGAAGGTTTTATCCTTTGATTACTCTTCGAAAGTTCCCGAAGATGGCCGAAGACGCCCGAGATCGAATAAATGAGAATTGTTGCAAAATGTTTGTATTTTCGCAGACTGGCGCCGGATTGAAATTTACTTTTAGAATGCTTATTGAATCTTTGGCCCTTAGGAGTTAAAAAGTTACGAGTATAAGGTTCAATTGTCTAAAGGACATATTTCTTTAGACTTTTTTTAATTAAGTGTGGCTAAGATAATTATACTATAGGTAGACATATCACTACCGTCAGACCATCAGGGCAGATCAGGGTCAGGGTATATCGGTAACCTGATATATTATAATATGGCCTCTTCAATCTTATGTCATTATAATAGAAATTCAGCAGCATCATCATAGTACCTAACGCTACTGCGAACGTCAATCCGATTGCCTAGCGTGGCGATTATGAGCATTTATCTCCTAATGCATCTATGGCATCTATGGCAGCTTCCAAAAAACATGAAACATGTTATATTTAAAGAATTATTGCCCAACTCCTAATCGCTAAGGAGTTGTACCTTCCATCATCAGCTCACCAACTTAAGATGTTTATTACTAGATGCAAATACTTGATAGGCTTTCGAAAATAAATGAAAAATGTCATGTGTGCCTACAACATTTGAATAGTTTCCTCGATTTCTCCAGGATCCCATCATCAGATCTGGACCCAACGACAATGGGACTAACTAGAAGGTATACCCTTTCAAACAAAAAAAGAATTTTCCAAATCGGTCCGCGCGTCTTTGAGTAATCGGGGAACATACATTAAAAAAAAAAGATTTCGTCGAATTGTAAACCTCCTCCTTTTTGAAGTCGGTTAAAAAGAGAGGCCTACGTCTAGCAGTGGACTAAGATGTCGAACATTGGTAAATTTAGCTTAGTCTCTAGAAGATAAACTGTTGGGTTTTTATTTAACTAGTACAGATCTACTTATATCGTTTCATAACTATAATATACAAAAAATTATGATGTTAATTATTGAACAATCCTTAACTCTTCTCCCATTCGAATTTAAAAACCTTGACCATTTCGTAGTAGTAAGTATACATTTTGCTGATGTAGATTATAAAAAAGAAGTGTGTTTATTGCTTCAACATTAAATTTGAAATAGGTAATTATTTTGAGACATTTATGAAACACATTTATGAGGATAACTGTATAATAAGTATAATAACAGTCACATAATACGTATGATTCTATCCTTGTTCTCGTCAGTACAAATGATACACTCCAGCAACGTGCATGTCAAAGTTAAAAGTATCAGCAGGATTAAGCAGAGTCTGATTACAGCTGTGTTTGCCGGCGCTGATTGGCGGGACGGAAAATTCGACATTGCCGGCGCGCCGCAAGTTTTGATTGTGTGATGTAACATACATATAAAGTAACATGCATATAAAGTAACATGTGTGTTTTGTTGGAACGAAGGGAACTTAAGACTGTAACTGTCTTAATTTTAGGCAGTAAATGTTTTACTAACTATGGTCACTGACGTAAATTTCATAAAAATGGATATTAGCGAATTATATGAATAATTGATATCCATAAATCCGGTCGCCATGTGCTACTAAATAGTATATGTAACTTTCACAATTAAGACAAAATCTTACCAATATTTATAAAGAATAATGTATTAATCTCGAATAACAATAATAAAATTGAAGAATATTTAAAATGATCATAGAGATCGATCATAAAAAAATAAGTTGACGCCCTTTTTCAGTGCCAAATGTTGTTACACAAAATTTTACTTCGTAACACAAAATGTAAAGGCCTATAACTAAATATGTAATTTTTAAAGATAATATCTATACTCCAATTTGAATAGGTACCTGTTAAATCTCGCATTTTAATATTTAACAGGTACTTACTCGCACGCCCTAGACAGCTAGACTTTGCGGTTGATTATTTCTGCACCATGCGGAAAACCAGACACCGCAGCCGCAGCCGTAGACGCTATATCGGCAAGTTTTGATTGCGCGTTACGCTGAATGTATTATATTCGACTGTGTACTTGCTTTGCTTCGTTCGTACAGCCAGAGTCAAAAACTTAGTAGGAGTCAAAGTCACCAAATAGGTCGGTACAGCATATAATTTATATAGAAAATCTTTTTTCATATTTTATACTTTATACGCATTTTTTCATTGATTGTAGTGTGAAAAAGCATGTGGAGGATTTTGTACTTACCTGATGAAGCCGGCGAAGTGAATTTAAAAGAAAGATTAATATAATTTGTTTTGTAATGCATATAAATATTTTTTACTTTAAACTAATTAATACTTGTGTACTTACCTATTTTAATAGTGATCAATTGCTTATTGCACGCCCACGTTCAACATATACCTATATTCTGGGTCAATAGAAAAAGAAAAAAAGGTAAACAAACCTGCAAACCTGAATTACTTCGTAACCACATACTTTCCAAACACAATCTTGATACTATCCACAACTTAGAACCTTAAACCTTGTGTTCACATACATTTTTAGTTAAAATATCTGATATTTATTAATAATTAAGTACAAAGAAATCTTCGGACGTGTTTTACGTTAAACATCAAGGACTAGTCGAGATTTTTTACTCATCGAAATTTATCTTGTCTATGAAAATTGTAGTGATGGGACATAAAACAGTTTTATTCCGTTATCGATTCGGTTTTATTCGATCGATTGTTTTAGACACGCGATTTTTAAATTATTTTAAGGAGAGACCTGCAAATCACTGCATAATTAAAAAATTGGATGATTTCACTCTAACGGCCATTCGAAGAAAGGTTCATCAATTTTTTTTTAATGGGGAATTGCCTACTGTAGCAAAGGTGCATGCAGCAATAGAAGAGGGTGATATGCTGCCGTCATTCTCAAAAACCACAACAAGGCGAATTCTAAAAAAGCTGAACTTTTTTTATTTGAAAATAACAAGAAAAAGCGTTTTGCTAGATCGGCCGGGTCTTCAAGTTTGGAGAATGAATTACTTACAAAGGATAGAAGATTATAGAAAGCAAAATAAGAAAATCTACTACTTAGACGAAACATGGCTAAATGAAGGTGACTGTTATTTAATAAAGGGCTCATTTACTTTAATGTACTGTTTAAAATAATAATTTTATTACTAAATCACTGTTTTAACATTTTTATTGAATAGGTAAATGATAATGACAATAAGGTAAAAGTTATGTGGTATAAAATTTTAGATCTTTATCTAGCTAGAAAGCGTGTTCTTCCGTACACTAACACTTTCGTTCAGGCTAGATGTGATGTAAAAATGTTTTATCTTTTTTTATTATATGTTAGGACACACCTGTGATTACGTTTGGATGGATAAAGACATCGAGAGCAGTAAACAGGCTTTCCTTAGGGGACTCTCGACTGGACTCAAAAATCCAAATAAAGGCAAGAGGCTCATCATCATATTGGAAGCGAGGATGGATTCTTGGAGGGTGGAGAGTGGATTTTTGAGGCCAAAAAATCTGACGGAGATTATCATGGAGAAATGGATGCCCATAACTTCGAAAAATGGTAAATCAACACTCTTCTTTCGTATTTTCATTTATTTTCAACTCTGTATGACATTAACAGGTGAATAATTTACAGGTTTGAGGGAATTTTGCAAAAGGTTGAGCCGGGGTCTGTAGTGGTCATGGACAATGCTCCATACCATTCGCGGCAATTAGAGCGAGTGCCTAATATGTCCTGGCGGAAAGACGCAATTCAGGCATGGTTACGAAAAAAGAATATCGCTTTCGAACCAAAAGAAAAAAAGGCCAATTTGGTTCTAAAATTTGACAAGGAGAAATATAAGGCCAAATTTGTTGACGAATTGGCTGCGTCAAAGGGTATAACCGTACTTCGCCTGCCGCCATACCACTGCGAACTGAATCCCATAGAGCTTATTTGGCCACAAGTAAAGTCGTACGTGGGTAGAAATAATAAAACTTTTAAAATGGCGGAGATCAAAATACTGCTTCATGAAGGCTTATCTAAAGTCAGTGCTGAAAATTGGGCAAACTGTGTGAGGCACATTTTAAGAGAAGAAGAAAAAATGAAAAAAATAGACGGAATTTCCGACACTGTTATTGACAATCCGGCTGTAACAAAACCTTTCATCATCACAGTCACTGATGATGACACTTCGCAGGGGAGTAGTGATAGTGACAGTCACTCCGTTTAAAAATTGTTAGTAGGATTAATGGCTATAAGTCATAAAAAATTGTTCCCACACTATTACCTAATACTTATTTATATTGAGTTCGTAATTATTTCGCGAAGGATATATTTGGTCGATTAAAGTTAATACTATTCCCATCGGTCCCATCACTATTTTCATAGACAACAAATGCGATTGCCGGTCCGCCATATTTGTTTACCTTTTTTTCTTTTTCTATTGACCCAGAATTTACATGAACATTTTTAACAAAGCTTAATGCTTTATCTCACATCGTTAAAAAAATAATTAAGAAAGCGTTCCAAATACTGCTTCGGTGTACCAGTATTTATTACAAAAATCGAAAACAAATTAAAAATAAAAGTGTTCTCCGTTCTCGAGAACTAAGTTTAAGGATTATCCAATCACAAAACTAAATTAGGATCTCGACTGGGACAGGATAGGTATTTAGTTGGGGCGAACCCACTTTCCTTATTTAAAGGAGGAAGCCTTCATTTGCATCCGGTACTTTTTTTACGGTAACTGAACTTTAATTAAAAACAGAATTATCTAGGATCGAGCGCACACGTTCATGGCGATATTTACACTGAGCTCCAAAAAAATGGTCGAGCATTTTACTTTAAAATATTGTTTTAATATTTCTCGATTATCACTCATATTTTAACGACAAACGGGTCTTCATCGCGTAAACTTATGCTTAATATTTTCCTGACGTTTCGGGCATGACGTTACACCTGGTCGCAGGCAGGTGTGTAACGTCATGCCCGAAACTTATTCATAAACGTCTCTTACTCTAGGTAGCCGATAAGTATCGGTTGAACGGAAAGAGACAAACGATATGATTAGGTAATTGTATTGCTAGGTTAGGCTACGTTTATGAATAAGGGGTTACTTTTATTGGTTTCATAGTTACCGGTATCAAATATGAAATTTTCAGAAAACGATTATTTGATTAATCGTTTAATCATTCATTTTGTGTGAATTATTATTTAATCAACTTTGTAGTCATGTCTATATTATTTGATATTCACAAGTGCTTTACGGTAATGAAAACATCGTGAGGAAAGCTGTGTACACCTGCGAAGAAATTCAAGGGTGTATGTGAAGTCCCCAACAAGTACTGGGCCAGCGTTCAGGCCATGCGAAATAGGCACGGTTGATGTCGAGTTGCGAAAAAAATCACCAGAATACAACAACAGCAACATGTCTATATCCTTGCGAAAGGTGACGCCAATTTGTCCGGTCAGTGCTAATAATATTTTAATTTAAAAATATACTAATATTCATACAGTGCGTGGCATAGGTAAATATCAAAATCGTCAAATCAATGTAGATATTTTTTGGAAACCATCGAACCTTTTGGGCAAAATGGCAGTCAATAATGTTTTCTGTAGCGTCACGATGTAGCTATCGTCTTTCAAAATTTCCAATCGATGCCACTCGACCAGGCTCAATATCTGATCATGCAGTTTTTAACCTTGCACTTTTCGGTTTTACGCCAAATAAAACATTTGTATAAGTACATAAAATGTCCTGCAGTGTTGGTTGGTGGTTGCAGTGGTGTTGGTTGGCGTACTATCTATCGCATACAGCGTCACTTGGGACATGGTAACTATTTATTACGTATTTACGTATAATAAACCACATAGTACGCAATACTTACACTACATACACAACCAGCCTATGAAGGTGCGCCTTAAAACTATTAAAATAATAAAATAAATATGACGCACCTGGACAATATCAATCTAGTCTTTGATTACAAGTAAGTACTACTCAGTAGTCTCAGTACGTGTAGTACAGTCGCCGTCAGATGCATGGAAGCAGCTATGGTGCTCAAAAATATCTAAACATGCACTCTAAGGCCATGACAATAGAGGCCTGGCCTAAATACCGCGAAAATCGACATTCGTAAATTTAGAGTGAGAGAGACAAATCCTCGAAATATACGAATTTCGTTTTCGCGGTAGGGCCGCTTGCAGCCGTAGGTACCAAGTTTGCAAGTATCGGTTACGTTAGGTTTTAATCGATACGTATATTACGTATAGCATTATATCGCGCTCGCACTTATTTGTTGGAGTGAGTGCCTGCTTTACGTATCAAATAAAACCTAAAGTAACCGAAACATTAAAAATCATGGTACGACTACTGTTCAGATGTTTGTGAAGGCCCTAGCCGCTCGGATATATCTGAGGGCGATTGTACAGGTCTACCTCAACTGAAGTATGCATTCAATTCTTGTTTATGTAAAAAAAGTATTACATTATAGTGCTGCCAAAAAAAATACAAAAATTTATTACGAATTGTTACTATTGTTAATAAACAAAAATTTTGTAAGCAATTGCGAAATATTCAGTTATATAAAAATGTAAACCGCTTATACAGAATGCAAAATTCAAACATACTTACTCATCATTGTAACACCACTTGCTTATGATACTTATGATGGTAACGCGTCTAATGCGAAAGTGACGCGTAGCACGATAAGTAGATAAAACGGACCACCATAAGACACCTGATTAGTATTGTCATACGGAAGTACCTACCATTAAACAAAATTCCTACTCAATGTGATTATGTTTTACTTACATTAATGAAAGAGCTGTCATGAATTATTAAAATATATTATGTTTACAGCACTTTTCGTCTTTGTATTCTTATTACTGTCCACAGAACGACGAGTTAGCGTCACGGTATCGCATCGTCTGTTAGATTTAAATATGTGTTCAAAAAAATATTTAAAAATTCATTTACTAACGGAAAATATTTTCGGTATCTACAGAAATTTTAATTCATTAAGCGCGCTAGGGAAAACATTGGGTTTAGCTTGGATTTTTTACAATTTATTCATATGCATTTATGTAATTGCTTACTTAATAATTTCAACAAGGATAAACAGTTTCAAACATGCTGTACGATGTTTGTCTCAAATGTATTCCATTGTTTCAATCTTATTATCCTGTTACTATTCTAAAACTTATTTTAAATTCCTTTGATGTTTAAATGCTAATGATGTGTTGGTAGATTTTCAAAATGATGTGACGTATTCGCTCAGATTGAGATCATATTTTATTATAAGTGTAGCTCGATTAGGTATTTACATATTTCTTGGCTTGATCGCTTTGACTGCTGAACTGCTTGATGTTAACAGTACGACATTTGAGCAAGGTAAACCGAAGAATCCACTTTTAATTTATGGCTCAGTACTTTGTACAATACGCATACATGTCGAATATAACGCTCTTTACTATACATTTAATATTATATCTGAACAAATACAATGCATTGTGAGATCAGTGAAAATTATTTGTTTGGACAAAGATAATGACGATATCATTCGAGAAATATATTTAGAAAAATGTCGACAAAATTATACCAATATTAAAAAATGTATAACATTATGCAATAAAATGTATGGAAAGCAGGTAATCTAATTATCAACTGTCGCTTGATACGTGTAGATATTTTCTTTATAGTTTTTATTAACGCTATTTAAAATGCATTCCAGATGGCCGTCTCATTTTTTACTTCTGCGTTGCGTTATATAACAGTATTGTTTTCATTAGTTGCATCGAGACTCAGTGTAAGTATTTACGGTGATGATTTTTATTAAAAAGTGACTTTTTAATGTTTTTTTGGTTTACAGGACAACTACAATGTTATCACATTCCTTCCATATTTCGGGATGGTAATATGTGCCATTTACATTATATGCACAACGGCTCGAGCTGGGCAGAGCATTCACAACAGTGTCAATGCTCTCATCCGCTACTTAAACATACTTGTAACGCATACAGGTATTACGAATAGTATTATTAAGATAATAGTACATTTCCTAACTAGTGCGGGAAAGTGATGATTTTTTTTTCGTAACAAGTGCGTTAAAAAGAGAAATTACCACGCGCGTAGCGTGTGCAAAGTTCGTTTTAGCGCACTAGTTCGGATAAGTATTTTTCAATACAGTTGCTCAAAAAAGGTGTTTTTCTTGGCTGTTTGCATGCGCAAAGTTAGTTTTTGCGCACTAGTGCTTTTTACTATTCCAATCTTTTTAAATTAAGTTGTGTTCAATTTCACGACTGCATACTAAAAAGTTTTAAGCAATATCGCTTTACCAAGACGTAATAAAACTAAAAATCTACTGCTAATGCAAAACGATTAAAAATATTGATATTTCATATTTTATTCTTACTTCTTCATCATCATTCATCATATATATTTTTTCAATATTGAATATTGAAAAATATTTATGAGAACGGATCGGTCTCGAACCGAACTATACCTGAAAATCTAAATAGATTCCAATACTTGTCAAAAATTATTGCCATTAAATTGAAACATTAGGTGGTTCCGTAAATTTTAACTTCTGTAAATACGAGTATTATAGGCAGCTGCTTATTTTATCTATATTTAAATCTACTTCTATAAGACAACATAAATATAATACCAAAAATTATTTAATCATAAAATCAATTATCTAAATCACAATCAACATCCGCAACACAGGCTTCGTCAAGACAACATTTAAATCTACTTCTTAATTAAAAAATCTTATTTAAATACTTGTCGCAAAAAAAGATATTTAATTTAATTGTTTTATTGGAAGAAAGTTTATATCTCAATGGCAATAACTCAGGATTTAACAACATTTGGTACCTATTAATAGTCTCGTAATGTGTGATAAAATTTTTAGGAAAACTGATTAGGTTACCAGAAGGTTTTTTTTCTGAAACGTTACAAATGTTACAATGACGATAACACACGTGTCACTGTGATATTTCGCGATCTTTGGTATTTTTTTCACGTATATTGGAATTCAGTTTTTAAGTTTAGTATATCATAAAGATATCCATGTGCAACACATAAACCTAGATGGGACTTCCCTATGGAAGGCTAGATGGTGTAAAGGGAGAAGCCTATGTCCTGCAGTGTACAAGTATAGGCTGATGATGATGATGTCGGAAGTCATGCGATATCCTAAGAATTTATGTCTGGTAATTCACAGCTTTAAGAATAATCTAAACGCGGACGGAGACAACGGCAAAAGCTAGTAGCTTTGTCGACAGTACCAAACCGAGAAGTATAACGTGCTTATTTAATAGGTACATTAAAACAATCTTCACCTCCTGAGGCCTAGTGACGTCGCTTACTTCAACCAAATTTTAACTTTGACTCTATATCTATAAAGTCAAAACGTTATGTAATATATATATGACATAGGGCCTCACGAGGTTAAATTTAGGATGACCTTTATCACGATTTACACAATAACGAGTTGTATTAATTTATTAACATCGCTGTGTGCCGATGGTTGGTTATTTCTGAAACGTCACAATGGTAATGACATGGGACAGTGTGACATTTCGCCATCTTTGGTAGTTTTTTTTTTACGTGTATTGGAATTTAAATACGTTATAAACTATAGAGGCGTTTTTCTTAACTGCAAGTAATTTATTAAGTATCTAAAAGCAACATTTAGTTTTTGTTTTTATACAATTAAAATATTTATATACACATATTATAGTCGAACATGGTGTTATGAAGGTTATTAAAAGTGAAGATTTTATAGATTTAACTTTGTTTCTTACTTATAAATTATATATTTTCAAATAAAAACGTTTGAGTTGGCTGAATAGCAAAATCTATCAGCAATTAAATTATGAATGCAAGTTTTAGAGCTAAAGAAACACTTTTTGTCCGTCAAAAATATTCATTGTCGAAGTTCCATCTCATAACTACCTAGCTATTTTGTTTATCATCTTGAAATTTTTCGCAACTGTATTGAAAAACGTCGTTCGATGCACGCGCGGAAATGTCATTCTGAATGAAGTAATGACATACTTTCCGCACTAGCATCGAAATGTACTATTATTGTTGAAGAATCCCTAAATGTTCTAAAATTTACTTAGTGTAAGGCCTGAGTGGCGAGTGTCGAGCGCATAGCTTGCAAACTGGTGGCTTATGATGGTCCCTTCCCGTTTCGCGTGTCGTGCTAGGCGTCACTTGCACTTGCATAGGGTAAGTTCTCCAGTGAATGAACAAATCCAGTGAACGAACAAAATACAAGTTTTTTTCGTAAAATAAGTTTTCTGTACATTTCTACTACGCGTTATATTTTTTTTTCGGGTAGGAATATTATTTGACAAGTTCTGGTAGCACGTACATCAACTCATATGCATCAGTGTCCAAATGGCGATGATCTAAAGTGGGCACGTTGCGCCGGTTCGTTTTTTATATGGAGGTGTTATAAGGATTGAGGTAAGCTTACGTTGTGTTTAATATGTTATTGTGTGCGTTTCGTGCATCTCCCAGGTACAGTGCATGTTTTTTTGAAACCGGAAGGTTATGATCATGCTATTAAAGTATAGTTTAATGTGATTTCGTTTCAAATAGTGGTTTTTAATTCAGTGTTCTATTACTAGAACTCAAAATGGCTTAAAACCTAGTGACCGAACGGGGGAGTTCATTCACTGGAATTGCGTGATTTATTGTTTGTTCCATATCTGACGTTTTAGTAGTTGTAATAAGATTTGGGTTTCTATGAATTGAATAGAAATGTGTTGTCTAGCAAAGGGCCAGTGTTCGAACAATACTTGACATATTAAAATTTTAATCAACTACCGCAAACACAGTTAGTTCATTAATTGGATTGCGAAAACCAGTGAATGAACGAAATCATTTATTTTGTATTTTGTCTGGTTTTAAGACATGGATAGGTAAAAAAAAAACATATAAAGCATTCCAATATGGCCAACAATCTCTCGACAAAACTCTAAAAGCTGTTGCAACTAGTGAAATATCAAGTGCCAGTTTTAATATCTCAAAATCAACACTATTTAAATCACCGAAATTGTCCAAATTCCTGTCACTGAAGAAACAAACATAAACGGATCTTTGGTTAATTAAAAGTATTTAAGTGCTATAATTGATATGCAGAATGAGCTCAGTTTACTTTTTAACGAAAGCGATATATAAGGTCACTCTTCAATGGTAACGGAAGTGTTAATTGAACCTTCCCAGAATACGCAGAAATGTGAAACTGTAATTGATGTCGTTTAATTATGTTTATAGTTATTATATCTCATTAAAGTTAAAATTCAATTATCGAATATTACTGGCACTACCAATTAAAAATAGAGTACTTTTTGCATTTTAATACATTATTTTTAAGGTAGTTCATTCATTGGTTTCATTTGTTCATTTACTAGAATTTTGTGTTCATTCACTGGTGAGTTTCCATTTTATCCCCTACAGTCAGCTATAATTTAAAACTGTGCAGCACTAATGCAAAATAAAATTGATTTTAAAAAACTACAATAGTGGTTTACTCTGTAAGAACATTCATATTTAAACAACATTATAGCTCCCAGCCACAAAAAAAAAAATTAAGTTGAAAATTTCCTGAAGTGTTCATTCACTGGAGCACTTACCCTACTTGTTAGTTAGAACGTGACGGCAACGACGTATACGACTAGCCCGTGACTAGCACACCTTTCTAACCCCCGCGAGACGAGCTACTGGACGCTCCATCACCACTCAGGCTTTTCATTGGAAGTCTGTTCAATTCTTCATTATTATACTGCATCAAATGTCACTCGCCATCCCTCGATTTAAGGCTGTAAGGGTTAATACAAATAGTAGAATCTAAAAAAATATATACAAATACGACTGACTTTCCATAGCATTTCACGCCTTTAATACATATTATTATCATGAAACACGTTCGCAGATATATTTTTAAATTAATACTAATAAATATTTATTTTTAAAACTAAAAATGCATGTAAACTTATATTTACATTTTAAGTTAGAAAGCCAAGATTGTGTTCTAAAAGTGCGTGATTGTAGAATAATGCAAGTTTTTAGATTTGTTTAAATTTTTGAGATTCTACTGATGATTGTTATAGAAAAATAGGTACGTATTTGGCTTACATTTTGCACGGCCTTAATCCGATACATTTAAGAAAGGGACAACGGCAACTTCGCTTGGTAATATCTATACGCATTACTTTTGTTATGCGTGGATGTTATAAGTGGATGTTCGTTGTTTTCTATAATTAAAACAATATCATAAAAGCTGACATGGGTAAAATTTGATTTAATTGTAAGTTAATTGTTAAAACAATGCTGAAATATTTATATTCATGGTAAAATAGGCGAATACGTTTTCGAAAAAAGGAAGCTCTCATTTCGTCTTAACAAGTAACGTAAGCGCCAAATGTTAACTGAAATATATATATGCTAGTTCCATTGTAGTCTTGCATTGTGTTCCTCAAACCTGAGGTCTTGATTCCCTATTAGATGCATGACCTTGCGAACAGCGCGAGTGGACAGTTTTGGTGCCGTTCTGCGGAAAAATATGTCGTCGCTTTTAAGCAGAATACGGGGCAGTTCCAACAGCCTCCTAAGGACTGTAGCCTTAAGGAGTGAGTGCTCAATAATGCAACACTTAATTAAAAATACCATGTCCGTTGCTGTGTATGTTTACTAACATAGTTTTTTAAGTAATAGTAATTAAGGTAACTAACATATAATGGATCTTTGTTGTCTGAATAAATAAATGATATATGTATATGTATATATACATATATATATATATATATATATATATATAGATATATAGTATTTACCACACACCACTCGTTTCTAAAGCATTTCGTGTGAATCCTTATCTGTACTTCTAAGGTTATGACAGCCCTGCAGAACTTCGTAACTGATTATTTTTCCTTGTTTTAGAAACGGAGCATCAAATGGCAAAGCAGCTTTTACAAATTATTTCAAGACAACCTTTTAAATTAAAAGCATTTGGTGATATAAACATAAAAATGGCACTTGTTCCAGATTTTCTTATGTTTATTGTATCTTATACCATCATAGCTCTTCAGTTCAGTAATATCGTATAAGGAATATTTTTTTGTAAAGGCGTTTTTGACCCGGTTTATGATTTTTCGCGTACAGAGACCAAACTAGCTTTAAAATAAAGATTTAAATCTCACGTTTCTAAATAGGTAATTTTTCCGTATGTAAATATCAACCGGGTAAAAAAAGTTATTCGACTTTTTGTATCCGAAATAGTGTTTTTAATGTATTTACTTTCAGCATTGTATATTGCGTAAACGGTTGTGACCTACTGGTCGTAGTGGGTAGCAGATGTTGGTCTTTCAATCTGGAAGATTCTGGGTTCAAACACTTCAAACCCCAGATCGAACCAATGAGTCTTTCGGAACATATGTATGAAATGTCATTTGATATTCAGAACTAGCTTTTCGGTGAAGGAAAACATCGTGAGAAAACCGGTCTCTAATCTCAATAAGGCTTAGTTTCTCCCTCTGGGTTGGAAGGCCAAATGGCAATCGTTTCCACAAAAAATAGTGCTATGTTAAATATTAAGATTACCTAGGTTACCAAGCGGACCCCAGGCTCGCTAGAACTGTGGCTGGTGCCGAAATAACGCTAATAGGGTTATGACTGTCAGCATTGTGCAAAAGTGTCGTTCATGTACCTACACTAAAACACGATAATAAGTAATATTAGGCTTATACAATCGTTTTTATTTTTTTCCTCAATTCTCCCATGCCTTACAAGAATACGACACATACCACTCAGTAGCACTTACATTTACCTACATTCCTAGCCCTATTTCGTTTGTGTACGCAGTGGGTCATATGCCCGAACAATTTTTTTTTAAACCACGTTGGTGGCAAACAAGCATACGGCCCGCCTGGTGGAAAGCAGTCACCGTAGCCTATGGGCGCCTGCAACCCCAGGGGTATCACATGCGCGTTGCCGACCCAATAAGAACTTGTACACTCCGCTTTTGAAGAACCCCATACTGTAGTCCAACGGGAAAACCTCGGTAGGGAACTCATTCCACAGACGGACCATCCGCGGGAGGAAGTTCCTCTGAAACCGCACGGTGCGCGACCATTTAGGTTGCAAGGTGTGAGGATGAGCGCCCAGTCGGTGGCGAGCGGTGCGATGATGAAAAGTGGACGTTGGCATCATGTCTAACAGTTCTTCAGAGCACAACCCATTGTACAGACGATAGAACACACATAAGGAGGCGAAGTCTCTCCTTAGACTTAAGGGTGCAATACCGCCTGTGAGTCTGGGATCGTCGACTATTCGGACAGCTCGTCTCTGAACCGAGTCAAAGGGTGCAAGCTGGTATACAGGTGCTCCTGCCCAGAAGTGACAGCAATACTCCATATGGGGTCTGACTTGCGACTTATATAGCAGAAGTCTTTGCCCCGGAGTAAAGTATCCCCACGCTTTATTGAGCACACCGAGCTTTTTGGATGCCAGCGTAGCTTTTCCCTCAAGGTGACATCGGAATTCGACGTCGTTGGAAATGTCGACTCCGAGGATCCCAATACTCCCTGACATGGTAAGAGCTGTGTCTTAGAACTCTGGAGCCACAGTAAATGGGGTTTTTTAACGGTAAACGTGCAAACTTGTGTCTTTGTGGGGTTGAACCTGACTAGGTTATCCCGACCGCATAACGAGACTCTAGACTAAGTGTTCTCGATGTCAGACACAAGTTTTCCGCGACTTTCCAGTACCACAGAGCGAGGGATATAAGCACGGCCTGTGTAAAAAGTATCCCCAGTACTGTCATCCGCATAGCAATGGAGGTCGCCGATAGACAACATGTCATTGATATGCAGAAGGAACAGCGTTGGGGATAGCACAGAGCCTTGCGGGACGCCAGCGTTTATGTCCATGCTATCAGAGCAGCTACCGTCTACTACGGCACGAATGCGTCTGCCGGACAAAAAGCTAGCAATCCATCTGCATAATCCCTCGGGCAGTCCATAAGATGGCAACTTCGACAAAGGGCCCCTACCCAGACCCGATCGAACGCCTTCGCTATATGTAGGCTGACTGCCAAAGCCTCGCCTTGACTCTCAATGGCTGCCAAAATGCCCAATGACCTTTACCTTAGTTTCTAGAAGATTTGTTTTGTTTAACTAGTACAGATCTACATCGTTTCGTAACTACAATATACAAGGTTGGTTGGTTGGTTAAAAAATGATATAACTAAAAGTTTAAAAACAAAACAATGTTACAAATCTTGGTGTTATTTAAATCAGAAACATTCTATATTTTACCGCAGCAATCGATAAATTTGATAAACTCCCCTTTAACATATATTATTTTAAGCATTATGTCATATAAGGAATTTCATCCGGCACGCATTACCTTATCTGCCATGTGATGTCATATTAGGTTATCTAACCCTAGTACGAGTATAAACTTGAATCTTAACCCGTCTCAATAAAACTCTGCATTGATTTGTATATGGAAATATTTAAAGCATTTCAGTTATCTAAAGATTTAGCGTACTTTGCTAGGTAAATATTAGCCTCATAATTTTGGCTATAACTTGGTATTTCTCCTTATGATATTGTACCCTGATTGATTAACTTTTTGAAATAAATTTATAACTAAATTTCTTTCTAAGTTCTTAATAAAACACTATACCCATAATCAATCTAGCATTTACCAAACTCTTGCAATGAAAATGCATTTTCTTTGAAAAATGACCTTCATGCCGCCTATTCGAGTTTTTGTATTTAACTCTTATATTTCTTAAAGAGAGATGGCACATATATAAATTATCTCTTTTATAAGGGCCTCACATTTTGTGATTATTTTGCAGTACGCAAAATATTAACCCCTCTTCAATTTAATAATTTTATCGAAGATTATATAATAAGAGGTACAGTTTCGTAAAAATTGCCCATGGGTGCTTATTGGTACTTTGCTGACTCAAATAATTTCAAGCTTACCCAATTTCGACTAGATTTTGGAAGCAGAGGACCGCTTGAAGCGATTGATGGTGTCCAGTATTGAAACATACGTTGGTATTTACTTTTATGGTCAGTTGATAATCTCGCCCGATTTTTAATGCTCGCTGCACCATTATCCAACAACACCACACCGCTTTTTACATTTGTTCTTAAAAATATATAGAGACAGTCAGAGTCAAATACTAATTAGGAGTCTAAGTCACCAAATAGGTCGGTACACCATACTTACAATTTATTTAGCAAATCGTTTTCATATTTTAAAGTTAGTTACTTTACATGCATTTTTTCATTGATTGTAGTGTGAAAAAGCTTGTAGTGGAATGTAATTTAATCATATGAATATTTTTTACTTTATACTAATTAATACTTCACATCACACCCTACCTACCTACCTATTAATAGTGATCAATTGCTTATTGCACGCCCACGTTCGGGGAGGTACCCAAAAAAAAGTATTTTTCTAGTTTTCATTGTACCACTTTAACCTTAGCCGTGTGGTGACGGCAGTAAGAATACATTTGTCACCACCCCAACTCCTCCTGCGGGTGTCGTCGACTAAGGGATTGAAGTGTCACTGACCATTATTTGACAAAAGATTGATGATGGGCAGCAGCGTCATCATAGTGGACACATTACTGCGATCACCAATCCGCTTGCCCAGCGTGGTGATTATGGGCATTTACCTCCCAATGCGTTTATACGCATAAATAATGGAGAGGCCTACGTCCAGCAGTGGACTATCATAGGCTGATGATGATGACGCCCACGTTCAACATATACATGAATAATTTTAACAGAGCCCTATGATTTACCTCACATTGTTAAAAAAATAATTAAAAAAGCGTTCCAAATACTGCTTCGGTGTACCAGTATTTATTACAAAAACGAAAACGAATTAAAAATAAAAATGTTCTCCGTTCTCGAGAACTAAGTTTAAGGATTATCCAATCACAAAACTAAATTAGGATCTCGACTGGGATAGGATAGGTATTTAGTTGGGGCGAACCCACTTTCCTTATTTAAAGGAGGAAGCCTTAATTTGCATCCGGTACTTTTTTTACGGTAACTGAACTTTAATTAAAAACAGAATTATCTAGGATCGAGCGCACACGTTCATGGCGATATTTACACTGAGCTCCAAAAAAAATGGTCGAGCATTTTACGTTAAAATATTGTTTTAGAATTTCTCGATTATCACTCATATTTTAACAACAAACGGGTCTTCATCGCGTAAGTAAACTTATGCTTAATATTTTCCCGACGTTTCGGGCATGACGTTACACCTGTGGTCGCAGGCAGGTGTGTAACGTCATGCCTGAAACGTTAGGATAATGTTAAACGTAAGTTTACGCGATTAAGACCCATTTTACTTAAGTTTGAAATAAATAGAGGATAGGAGCGATACGAATACAGACTAAAAACCTTATTGATAAACGTCGCTTTCCCTAGGTAACCGATAAGTATCGGTTGAACGGAAAGAGACAAACGATAGGATTAGGTAATTGTATTGCTAGGTTAGGCGACGTTTATGAATAAGGGGTATTTTTTGTTGGTTTTGGTATTTTTGTAAATCGATATCAGAAAGAAAAATTGACTTTCGTTCAGGTGGCTGTTCGTTTGTAGGTATACTCGTACAAATCGAAATATTATAATTGTTTTCAGGCCAGCCGTACACCTATAAGTTCTTACGTAAGTTATAGGGACGGGGCTATGCTAAGGAATGAGATTATTGATATTCACCTCTCATATAGCCCAGTTGGTAGTAACTCTGCCTACGTAGCTGAAGATTCCGGGTTCGAATCCCGGCGGGGGCATTATTTGTGTATTTATTTATCACAAATATTTGTTCCTTGGTCATGGCTGTCTATGTATGTAAGTATCTATATGTATCTATCTATTATATAATTCGTCGCTTGGTACCCATATCACAAGCCTTAATTGAGCTTACCGTGGGACTAAGTCGATTTGTGTAAGATGTCCCAAGATATTTATTTATTTATTCCAGGTGTACGAGCGTTCTCAGCCTTACAATTGCAAGTAACTAGGTAATAGGCGCCGCCGCCGTGCTCGCCGCCGGCGACGCATGTCTAATAATCAGAGATCGGACAAATGGGAGATGGGACTAAATGGGGACCTACGCAATAAATAATATAAACATGACCCGAAAGTTGATTAAGTTATTGATCAAACAAATCATTTCCTCTAATTTAATTTCGATTCCTTAAGGTCACTTTTACACGAATTTTCATAGTTACCGGTATCAAATATGAAATTTTCAGAAAACGATTATTTGATTAATCATTTAATCATTCATTTTGTGTGAATTATTATTTAATCAACTTTGTAGTCATGTCTATATTATTTGATATTCACAAGTGCTTTGCGGTAATGAAAACATCGTGAGGAAAGCTGTGTACACCTGCGAAGAAATTCAAGGGTGTATGTGAAGTCCCCAACAAGTACTGGGCCAGCGTTGAGACCATGCAAAATAGGCACGGTTGATGTCGAGTTGCGGAAAAAATCACCAGACTACAACAACAACAGCAACATGTTTATATCATTGCGAAAGGTGACGCCAATTTGTCCGATCAGTGCTAATAATATTTGAATTTAAAAATATACTAATATTCATACAGTGCGTGGCATAGGTAAATATCAAAATCGTCAAATCAATGTAGATATTTTTGGAAACCATCGAACCTTTTTGGCAAAATGGCACTCAATAATGTTTTCTGTAGCGTCACGATGTAGCAATCGTCTTTCAAAATTTCCAATCGATGCCACTCGACCAGGTTCAATATCTGATCATGCAGTTTTTAACCTTGCACTTTTCGGTTTTACGCAAAATAAAACATTTGTATACATAAAATGTCCTGCAGTGTAGGTGGTTGGCGTACTATCTATTGCAGACAGCGTCACTTGGGACACGGTAACTATTTATTACGTATTTACGTATAATAAACCACATAGTACGCAATACTTACACTACATACACAACCAGGCTATGAAGGTGTGCCTTAAAACTATTAAAATAATAAAATAAATATGACGCACCTGGACAATATCAATCTAGTGTTTGATTACAAGTAGGTACTACTCAGTACGTGTAGTACAGTCGCCGTCAGATGTATGGAAAAGCAGCTATGGTGCTCAAAAATATCTAAACACGCACTCTAATGCCATGACAATAGAGGCCTGGCCTAGCTACCGCGAAAATCGAAATTCGTAAATTTCGAGGATTTTTCTCTATCACTCAAACGAAAGCGTTATTAGAGTAAGAGAGACAAATCCTTGAAATTTACGAATGTCGTTTTCGCGGTAGGGCCGCTGCAGCCGTAGCTACCAAGTTTGCAAGTATCGGTTACGTTAGGTTTTACTCGATACGTATATATTATTACGTAGGTATAGCATTATATCGCGCTCGCACTTATTTATTGGAGTGAGTGCCTGCTTTACGTATCAAATAAAACCTAAAGTAACCGAAACATTAATAAAATAAGTAAAAAAAAATTTAATTTAAACGGTTTTTATTGCACCAAAAACTAGAAAATAAAAATTTGTTATAACTAACCGTAGATGCAACTTTCTGTAGATTACTCACGTGAAACTATTATCACTGTGGTTTCCCAAGTCGGATGCTGAAAGCCACGTTTAGCCTCTATGTCAGTGGATTAAGCGTTACCTAATCGGAAACTTTTACCTAACTAAAATAAAAACGTGGGGCGTACGCAATTGTGATTAAGTCACTATAGTTATTTAAGAACACACATATAAATCAAGACAGCAATAGTGTAATAAGTTTTGTTCTGGCCTTGATAAAAGCTATTTACCTATGTGGAAGTGATGGAACAGATGGATGATTAATTGCAAAATTAAAGCTACAATCACATATTTTGAACTTGTATGTTTCTTTCTTCATAATAACGCCCCACGTTTTTATTTTAGTTGGTAAAAGTTTCCGATTAGGTAACGCTTAATCCACTGACATAGAGGCTAAACGTGGCTTTCAGCATCCGACTTGGGAAACCACAGTGATAATAGTTTCACGTGAGTAATCTACAGAAAGTTGCATCTACGGTTAGTTATAACAAATTTTTATTTTCTAGTTTTTGGTGCAATAAAAACCGTTTAAATTAAATTTTTTTTTACTTATTTTATTTTCAAGTTTTTAGTGCAATTGTTAAGTTAATTTCCGATACTATACCGATGTTGTTTGTAATATGTAATACAATTACGAGTATGCATGCTAAGTAGCGTTTATACTCTCGCGCTTTCATCACGAATCACGACACATATGTAAACGTAATGGACATTATTTTATGTGTAACGGGAGGCGAATCCCTGCTGGATAGATATTTTTAGAAATCTGACACGTTTTTTTTAAATAATATCTCGATTGACAAATAAAAACCAACGGCTCGGCGTGGTTAATGTAAGCTTGAATGCCCGAAGTATCTCAAATGGACGTGTTATTCATACAATAAGTACTTAGATAACAGAGATCTGACACTAAGGAATATATCAATCAATTTGGTTTATTGAGAATTTCAAGTTTAAATTTTTATACAAGTCGAATTTCGAGACTATAAAATATAAACTTATTCTCTGTGTCGACCAACCGGAGAACCGCAGGTCTGACGGAAAGTCCGACGCGAACCGAGGGCCTAAAGGGTCAATCCATGCAATCTATCAACCGGAGGGCCATAGGCCCGACGGCACTATGGCACGCACTACGTGAATCCGAGAGACTCACACTCTCTGGATATCAACTGGAGGACCGCAGGTCTGAGTGTACGTCCTACGCAAACCACCTGCGCTGTCAGCCTAACAACCGGAGGGCCGCAGGCCCGACAGCTGGCCCTACACGATTCACTCACGCTGTCACTCTGTCAGCTGGAGGGCCGCAGGCCCGACGGCTTGCCCTACGTGAACCACTCACGCTGTCACTATCAGCTGGAGGGCCGCAGGTACGACGGCCCGCCCTTCGCGAACCACTCACGCTGTCACTCTATCAGCTGGAGATCCGCAGGCCCAACGGCTCGCCCTACGCGAACCACTCACGCTGTCACTCTATCAGCTGGAGGGCCGCAGGCCCGACGGCTCGCCCTACGCGAACCACTCACGCTGTCACTCTATCATCAGGAGGGCCGCAGGCCCGGCGGCTCGCCCTACGCGATTCACTTACGCTGTCACTCTATCAGCTGGAGGGCCGCAGGCCCGACGGCTCGCCCTACGCGAACCACTCACACTGTCACTCTATCAGCTCTAGGGCCGCAGACCCGACGGCTCGCCCTACGCGAACCACTCACACTGTCACTCTATCAGCTCGAGGGCCGCAGGCCCGACGGATCGCCCTACGCAAGCCACTCACGCTGTGAGTCTATCAGCCGGAGGGGCGCAGGCCCGACGGCTCGCCCTACGCGATTCACTCACGCTGTCACTCTATCATCTGGAGGGCCGCAGGCGCGACGGCTCGCCCTACGCGATCCACTCACGCTGTCAGTCTATCAGCCGGAGGGACGCATAGGCGCGAGGGCTCGCCCTACGCGAATCACTCACGCTGCCACCCTATGAGTCTATCAGCCGGAGGGCTGCAGCAATGACATACGGTACTAAACCGTGGTTGCTTACAATGGGCCTCATAAGAAGCTCAAAGTCATCCAAAGGGCAATGGAGAGGCCATCCGCAGCAGAACCAAAGTAACCGATATAGCTCTTCAAATCGCTAAAACTGAAGTGGGCGGGGCTCGTCGCGCGTGGATTGCGTGGATCCGATGGCCGTTGGGGCGGTAAGGTTCTCGAGTGACGTACCGGAAGGCGCAGCGTGGGTAGCCCCCCCACATGACCTGACGAAGGTCGCTGGATGCGGGTGGCACAGGGCCGGTCCTTGTGGCAATCTTTGGGGGGGCCTTTATTCACCACTGAACGTCTTTCAGCTGATATGATGAGATCATAATTTAATCCGTATGTTTCTACCAAATATCTAAAGCAGTACTGCAAAATCTACATATCGATAAACCTAGCGGTCGTGGCAGGCAGTAACACTGGATTATCAGATTTGAGGAGTTGGATGTTAGTATTAAATTTGCATGTTTCTACTTAATGTCTAAAGAACTTCTTTAAAATCAAGATATCGATAAAATATAAACCTTGCGGTTATTGTAGGCAGTATTGCAGCATCAGGAGTGAGGAGTTAGAAGTCAAGATCAGCCTGTTAGTAATTGATTATGCCAAACATGCTATACTTTCATTTTCACGTGTCTAACACTCTCGGTTAAGGTAAGCAGTACGTCTGCAGCATCAGGCTTTGAGGATACAAGGATACAAATATTATAATATTGCATTTTCATGGGGACTTGATAAGAGTTCCAAATTTTATTGATTTCGGTGCAGTAGAAGTGGTCGAAAAATCGATCACAAGATTTGAAGCATCGACGACAGCAGGGATCGGATACCGGTTTTTGCTCCATACAAAAGAACGGTTCGAATTCCGTTCTTTTTCGTTCTTCGGTTTATAATTTTTTTGTTTATGGTGTAATTCAAAAATATGATGTTAATAGTTAATGTTAATGTTGAATACTACATAAAGAGTGTAAAACATTTTAAAATATTGAGCTATTTCGAGGTTTTTCTAAAAAACCGGTTCCGATCCCTGGACGACAGTTGATACGCGGTGAAGTTAATAAAAACCGTTTAAAAATCATGGTAGGTACTGTTCAGACGTTTGTGAAGGCCCTAGCCGCTTGGATATATCTGATGGCGATTGTACAGGTCTACCTCAACTAAAGTATGCATTCAATTATTATTTATGTAAATAAAATATTTTAAAATAAAAATTAAACCGCCTTCAAAAATTTGCCTGATCTAAAAAGTAAAAAATAATTTTAGTTCCTACTTCTTAGGATTTCCTACCCAAACCTTTAAACATTTTACCCTATTCATTGAAATAAAATATTATGGCTAGGTACCCTACAGATTTCTTAGAAGTCGGTGCCAAGCCAAATACGTATTTACGTTCATAGTTATATATTAGATAGAGCTTTGTAACTTACTGCCCTTACTCCGATTATGCTTTTATCAACAGTATGATCTGCCTCAGTAATTTTACTGAAAGCATAACAGGAGTGATAGTAAGTTACAGAGATCTATCAAATACTTATACTCGCGAAGTGAACATATTTGGCTTGGCACCGACTTCTAAGAAATCTGTAGGGTACCTAGCCATAATATTTTATTTCAATGAATAGGGTAAAATGTTTAAAGGTTTGGGTAGGAAATCCTAAGAAGTAGGAACTAAAATTATTTTTTACTTTTTAGATCAGGCAAATTTTTGAAGGCGGTTTAATTTTTATTTTAAAATATTTTATTTTTTGCTTTTTAGTACCTTGTGTAATTTATATAAAATCGTTATTTTGTATGCTCTAAATACTTATAATTAGAATGTATTGCACTGTAGTAGGTCAGAAAACCTGAACTGGCTAACTTATATGAATACAACAAACATTCCCATTCCATTCCCATTATCAAGGAGATATACATTGTATCATCAGCAGGGTATGAATAATTTCAAAGATTATAGGTGACAGCCTTTAGCATGCCTATATTATTTAAAGAATCACTAACCGCTTACCAACATGTCATAACTACTAAGCAAACACTTGAATAGATCTCGAAAATGTATGACAGTTGTTATATTATCCTCCAAACAAAGAATTATCTTCCAACTCCTAATCGTTAAGGAGTTATACCTTTCATCATCAGCTCACCAACATGAGGCTATGACCACCTAAAGGCAAATACTCAAATAGCTTCCAAAATACATGACATATGTTATATTTAAAGAATTATCCCCCAACTCCTAATCTCTAAGGAGTTGTACCTTCCATCATCAGCTCACCAACATGAGGCTATGACCACCTAAAGGCAAATACTCAAATAGCTTCCAAAATACATGATAACATGACATATGTTATATTTAAAGAATTATCCCCCAACTCCTAATCTCTAAGGAGTTGTACCTTCCATCATCAGCTCATCAACATGAGGCTATGACCACCTAAAGGCAAATACTCAAATAACTTCCAAAATACATGACATATGTTATATTTAAAGAATTATCCCCCAACTCCTAATCTCTAAGGAGTTGTACCTTCCATCATCAGCTCACCAACATGAAAGGATGACCACCTAAAGGCAAATACTCAAATAGCTTCCAAAATACACGAAATATGTTATATTTGAAGAATTATCCCCCAACTCCTAATTGCTAAGGAGTTGTACCTTCCATCATCAGATCACCAACTTAAGACGTTTATGACTAGACGCAAATACTTGATTAGTCTTCGAAAATAAATGAAAAATGCCATGTGTGCTTACAACATTTGAAGAGTTCCCTCGATTTCTCCAGGATCCCATCATCAGATCTGAATTCGGTGACAATGGGACCAACTAGAAGGTATACCCTTTCATACAAAAAAAGAATTTTCCAAATCGGTCCACGCGTCTTTGAGTAATCGGGGAACATACATAAAAAAAAAAAAAAGATTTCGACGAATTGTAAACCTCCTCCTTTTTGAAGTCGGTTAAAAAGTATTATTACATTACTTATTGTGCTGGGTGAAAAAATACAAAAAATAATAACGAATTGTTACCATTGTTAGTAAACAAACATGTTGTAAGCAATTGCGATATCGCTCAATATTCGGTTATATAAAAATTAAAACCGCTTATACATAATGCAAAATTCAAACATACTCATCATTTTAACACAACTGACTATTATTGTCATACGGCATTAAACGGAATTCATACACAATAATATGATTATGTTTTACTTTAATTAATGAAAGAGCCGTCATGAATTATTAAATTATTCGTTTACGGCTATTTTCGTCTATTCTGCCCACAGAACCTCGTGCTAGCGTCACGGTATCGCATCGCCTGTGAGATTTAAATATGTCTTCAAAAATATATTTAAAAATACATTTGCTGACGGAAAATATTTTCGGTATTTACAGAAATTTTAATTCATTAAGCGCGCTAGGAAAATCATTGGGCTTAGCTTGGATTTTTTACAATTTATTCATGAGCATTTATGTAATTGTTTACTTAATTTTTTCAACAAGGATCAACAGTTTCAGACATGCTTCACCTTGTTTGTCTCAAATGTATTCCGTCGTTTCACTCTTGTTATCCTGCTACTATTCTAAAACTTATGTTAAATTCCTATGATGTTTAAATGCTAATGATGTGTCGGTAGATTTCCAAAATGATATGACGTATTTGCTTCGACTGAAATCATATTTCAAAATAAGTGTAGCTCGCTTAGGTATTTACATATTTCTTGGCTTGATTGCGTTGACTGCCGACCTGTTTCATGTTAATAGTGCGACATTTGAACAAGGTAAACTGAAGGATCCAATTTTAATTTATGGCTCAGTAATTAGTACAATACGCATACATGTCGAATATAACGTTCTTTACTATACATTTCATATTATATCTGAACAAATACAAAGTATTATGAGATCAGTGAAATTGATTTGTTATGACAAAGATAACGATGAAATCATTCGAGAAATACATATAGAAAAAAGTCGACAAAATTTTACCAATATTAAAAAATGTATAACATTGTGTAATCAAATGTATGGAAAGCAGGTAAATCCCGTAAATCTAATTATCAACTCGTACTTGAAACGTATAGATATTTCGTTTATGGTTTTCAATTAACGGTATTTAAATTGCATTGCAGATGGCAGTCTCATTTTTTACGTCTGTGTTACGTTATGTAACAGTATTGTATTCATTAGTTGCAACGAGATTAAGTGTAAGTATTTACAGCAATGAAGTTTATAAAAAAGGCCTTTTTAATGTTTTTTTTTGTTGACAGGACAACTTCAACGTTATCACATTCCTTCCACATTTCGGGATGGTAATATGTTCCATTTGCATTATGTGCACAACGGCTCGAGCTGGGCAGAGTATTCACAACAGTGTCAATGCTCTCATCCGCTTCTTAAACATACTTGTAACGCGTACAGGTATTACGAATAGTACTGTTAAGATAAAAAAAATATTTTTGAAAAATGTTTTAAACTTAGTGCAAGGCCTGAGTGGCGAAAGTCGAGCGTATAGCTTGCAAACTGGTGGCTTATGATGGTCCCGTTTTATCTATTTATCGTGCTACGCGTCACTTTCGAACTTGCATACTTGTTATAACGTGACAGCAATGACGACGTCCATGTTAAATAAGTGCAAACGTATGTGACTAACCAGAGTACACGCCTTTCTAAACCCCGCGGGATAATCCATTGGACGCTCACCACTCAGGCTTTACATTCGAAGTCTATTCTATTCTTCATTATTATACTACATCAAATGCTACAAGGAACTCGCCATCCGTCACTTTTTGACGATACTTTGACCGCTTCAGCGCTTAAGAGGAAATGGGAGCGATGGCTGTAAGGGTTTAGCAAAATAGATATTTGGTATACATTGTTGCTATCATTTTGCACGGCCTAGAGATCCAATACAATTAATGAAAGGACGATTGCAGCTTCGCTTGGTAATATCTCTACGCATTACTTTTATTATGAGTGGATTTTCGTATGTTTCTATAATAAATATTCTATCACAAAAGCTAAATATGGACCGACATGGGCTGACATAATATTTATATTCATGGGAAAAACAGGCGAATACGTTTATGAAAAAACGAAGCTCTCATTTCCTCTTAACGAGTATCTTAAGCGCCAAATGTTAACTGAAATATGTATAAATTGTATATGACTAGTTCCATTATACTCCTCCTCCACATTACATCGTGTTCCTCAATCCTGAGTTCTTGATTCCCTATTAGAGGTATCCCTATCTTGCGTACATTAATTAGCACACCACTTATTTCTAAAGAATTCTCTCAATTCCGTGTGAATCCCTATCTGTATAAGGTTATGACAGTAGAACTATGTTTTTTGATTATTCTTCCTTGTTTTAGAAACGGAGCATCAAATGGCAAAGCAGCTTTTACAAATAATTTCCAGACAACCATTTCAATTAAAAGCATTTGGTAATATAGACATAAATATGGCACTTGTTCCGGGTTTTCTTATGTTTATTGTATCTTTTACCATCACAGCTCTTCAGTTCAGTAATATCGTATAACGTTAATATTGTTCTCCTTTGAATACTATATTTTTCTTCCTCATAAAGCTCAACTTTTAAAACAATACTACTCGTAGGTACGCCAAACAAACGTGAGAACTTACAACGAAAACTATGTAGTTAACTGTTATTGAACTATCATAAAAAATATTGTGACGAAAAAGCGAATGAGAAAACCTGTATTGAGCATTCAAAATCTGAACAAAAAACGCAAAAATCGACACGAAATATTTGTACTGTTTGTATAATGTTACAACATTAAACATCATTTCTTCCCAATTGGTTATTCTATTGAAAACCTCGACTTCTGCGATTTTTACTCCGTTTTATTATGTATAATAGGTTATAGTGCTAGTTGTCCTTAAAATTGACAAAATTATTTTTTTTAGTTCTGTAGTGTGTTGAGTACCTACTTATGAGAATATCAAATAGGTAGCGATGAAAAATAAATTCATCACCACGACACCTATGTACATATTATATTGTTAGATCTATAAAAATAGATAATTTTTTTTACTCTTATGTATTATTATGTCGGTATGCATATTTGAACGAAAGTAAATGAATTAGTTTTTCTACGTTCATTAGTAAAAGCATTGTTAAATTGTTGCGGCCGTTTTATCACGATCTTTTTACTTAAGTATATTGTTAGTTTACGCCCACGAAAGAAGCTATTTTATTTTATAGAGAATACATCGACTATGTACTTCAAGTAGGACCTGAAATTGCCGGACCTTCTCCTTGCGTCGGTTTCCTCATTGAGAGGAGTCGTGGTCATTTCCATTTTTCCGAAAAAGGGTCTCCCGGATTATGTGCCCCCACTTGTTCCTATCAGCAGCAGAGTGTAGGCATCGAGTATAGTAGTACCAAGGGTTGTGTCAATCTGAGGCCCTACCGCGAACCACGAATGAAGTGTTCCCTCTCGCATTTGTGAATTCGAATTTAAGTGAGACAGGGAGGCAACACTTCGTTCGTGGTTCGCGGTAGGGCCTTCCCATCATCCTTCGTATCGACTCCCTGCTTGTCGGTCTCTTGCCTTCAACTATCCCACCCACCATTAGTTATCGCTGTCTTTCCTGGCACTGTGACCAAATATACGTTTTTAAGCTGACATGGTCGGAGTTACTCTGTGAAGATGAAATTTGCAACAGTGCCGAAATATCGGGTGCTCAATAATTTAAATTTACCGGGTAAATATCCCGTTTCAAATCATACTAATAATGTGACCAAAGTATTCCAGGACTCTGCGAAGACCAATCGTGGACAGTCTAAACCACTATTGGAGTTGAGGGCAAAGAAACTACGACCGATGCGATACTGTCAAATCTGTCAAACTCTCTTATGTCATTGTCAAATAAAGTTTTCAGATTTCGACAACCTTTTTGTCATTTAATTTATTTATTTAAAATAATTCCTAATAAAAACATTACATACATATACAGTGCCGTGTGGTGACGCCAGTTGCCGTGTGGTGAAGGCAGTAAGAATACATTTGTCACCACCCCAACTCCTCCTGCGGGTGTCGTAAGAGTCGACTAAAGGATTGAAGTGTCACTGACCATTATTTGATAAAAGATTGATGATGGGCAGCAGCGTCATCATAGTGGACACATTACTGCCCAAGTAACAAAAGTGAATCTGAAAAGGGGATATTAGATATCTAATAGACTTTGATTTGATTGTCTACCATAAGAATAAAATATCCCCCAAGCTATCTTCAATAACGCTTATAGATAGTCTATAGTAAAGTGGGCACAACCTTGTAACTATTCATAAGACTCCCTCTAGAAACCACGAATAGACAGAGTTTAGCGTTAAACATTTTCAAATTATCTTAAGGCATTCTTCTAGAGTCTTTCTATACTATTTATAGACCACAATGTGCACTAGTAGATAGTTAATAGATAAACTTTAGACATAAACCTGAGAAGTTTTAAAACCAAATGAACTCAACCCTACCAGCTTTAAGAAAGATTTTAATAGAAATAGACAACGATACGTATAATGGCGCAGATCTCAAAAGAATAATGCTAAGGTAATATTACAACATGGCGTGACATATTTCTTACTTCTTATTTCATAGTTTTCATCGGCTAATACTGATACCTAAACACGCAAAACTTAGTGCGGATGAAAGTCTCTCGCGGAATTTGTGTAAAACTCTCTTTAAATAAGAGCGCCCGCTTGAAATGTAATATTTAATAAATAATTAACCAAATATAAAAATATTTTAGTAATTTTTTTTTTTTGGATTGTGTTTATATGTTTAAGCCATTTGTTTTATTCATAAAATTGTATGTTAAAAAGTATAGGATGATTGTTACAGAGAATACATTCATAAAAGTACAAAAACAAGCCAAAAAATAGTTCGCTAAAATAATTTCACAAAATATTAGGCAGTAAAAATGGCGTCTAGTTAAACTTGTCTATAAAAATGATTTCTTTAGAACAAACTTTCTAAAGAATAATCTGTAGTATAGCTCTAGATAATGACAAGACAATTTTTACTTTTTGCATACTAAAGTTCCTAGTCGAGGAATAAACTGGTTTATGAGTGGTTTAAGATTACCTATAAACTGACATTTTTGTAAACTGTTTTAACTTCTCACAGTATTTCTAGACATCCAGCAGAAAACTGGCATTTTGAGTGCGCGTACGTTATGAATCATTTTGGATGGATTAATGCAGAACCAATAAAAGAAAACAAACAACTTTAAAATTCATTAACATCTGAAGGTTTGCAATAAGTTCATTAAGTGATTTTATTGAAATAAGCCAGAATTCAATTTTAGAGCTTTTGGACGTAGGTAATCCATTAATGTTAATATCAATATACACTATTTTGCTTTCTGAGAAATTTATTCTTTAGTACATGATGCCAGTATTCACCATTACCGATTTTTTATTTCTATTGTTCTTGGGGTTTGCCGGCACCGTATTATAAAGTTACAAGTTACAGGAACCTGTAATGCACTGTGATCTATTACAAGGTCGCGTTTTATAAAGTTACATTTTACAATTTTGCTGTTTGCCTCTCTTTCTAGCCTATAAGTGCGTGCGTTAGAGAGGTAAACAGCGAAATTGTAAAATGTTATTTTATAAAGCGCGACCCAGGTGTTTTATAAATACATAAGTAACATCTACTGGCGAGATGAATCATTATTTAAAAATAAAAACTGTCATAAGTTAGATCGGGTTGAAATTTTTTTATTTTTTTAAACAAGTCCTTCAAAGCCATGTTATACCATGCATTGCTCATCACTGGCGTAGATCATGTTTGAGGTAATGAGGGTTTTTGTTACTTTTTTTGCCGCTATAGAGCGGTGAGATGACAGCAATGTGGCACAGCAGGTTCGACGAACTATCATAATAAATCATCATCATCATCATCATCATATCAGCCGAAAGACGTCCACTGCTGAACATAGGCCTCCCCAAAGATTGCCACAATGATCGGTCCTGCGCCACCCGCATCCAACGGACCCCTACGACCTTCACCAGGTCATTAGTTCACCTTGTGGGGAGCCTACCCACGCTACGCCTTCCGGTACGTGGCCGCCACTCAAGAATCTTTCCGCCCCAACGGCCATAATAAATACGCGTATTTTGATTTTATACATATGTTTAGGTTTTTTTATTCATAAAACTAATAATTTAGGAATATTTTTATCTAAAATAAATTGTTCCATGTGAATTTTCATGACATGAACAAAGTTCTAGTAATTTTATTTAGTACCAATGACTTTGCGCCCGGCCCCTTATTTAGAGCTTCTTAGAGCTTAGAGATCTTTAGTTCGGCGACCGTTTACTAGTCGTAATCCATTACAATACAAATACAGTACAATTTCGATATTTTATGTTTAGTGCCTATGAATAGTATGAATCTGACAGCTGCTTGGACCTCATGCCTACGTACCACTGCCTAGTGGCAGAAAAAATATCGAAAACTCTAAGTGGATCGATCGTCATGGTCATTTGTGGTGTTTTCATTCGACTCACTTTTTTTACTCATATCACTCGTAGCAGTAAAGTACGCATTTTCATAATGTCGTGATGTTGCAGCAAAGCAAACACTAAGTTTTGTAGGTATTTTCTGTGTTATGCGGAGAATCACACGAAAATTGCAATTCGGTATTGGAATTCGTGCCTGTGCCACCGCCAAAGCCAAAAAATCTGTTAGTGCTTTAGGAGTTAAACTTTATAACACGTTGCCTGCTGACAAGAAGTATCCCGAGTAACAGTGCATTCGGCTTAAAAGTTCATTATTAGAGATGGCATGTTACTCTATCGACGAATTTAGCAATAGAATGTCGTTGATCCACACTTAATATAAATTAAAATTTTATTATAAAAGTAATTATTTCATGAAATTGATTTATTAGGAAGTTTCTTTTTTAATACTACACCTTATCTTAATGATTTAATGTGTATATTTCTGCCTTTTCAATTGGAATTTATAATGTTGACATTTGTATTTATAGTCTAATAATGTAATTTACATAAATAAATAAATATCTTGGGACATCTTACACAAATCAACCTAGTCCCACGGTAAGCTCAATTAAGGCTTGTAGTGTGGGTACCAAGCGACGATATATATAATAGATAGATACTTAGATACATACACAGCCACGACCAAGGAACAAACATTCGTGATATATAAGTACACAAAGAATGCCCTCGCTGGGATTCAAACCCGGAACCTCCAGCTTCGTAGGCAGGGTCACTACCAACTAGGCTACAGAGGCTGAGGCTTAGATTTTACACAATAAAATCTCCATCCTAATTGCTCCCTACCTTTCTGATTGTCAACATGGTTTTCGCGCCAAAAGATCAGTTAATAGTAATCTACTATTAGTAACTGACACTATTTCACGATATTTAGACCAAGGCTCCCAAGTTGACATAATATATTTTGACTTTCAAAAGGCATTCGACCGTGTCGATAATGACACTCTTCTAGAAAAACTTGCTACGTTTGGTTTTACTCCGAAACTCCTCCGTCTAATTGCCGACTACTTCAAAGATCGACAACAGTTTGTGCGACACGGTTGTTTTGATTCTCCTCCATACCATACCCGGTCTGGCGTTAGCCAAGGCTCCATACTCGGTCCTTTGTTTTTCATACTGATGATTAACGACATTGAAAATGTGATCCAAAACTCTAGTTGCTTACTCTACGCGGATGACCTTAAGCTTACCTATACGCTGCATAAACAACCACAATGACTGCAACCTACTACAACAAGATATAGACGCTCTTCTCCACTGGAGTATAAATAACAAATTACTTTTCAATCCCTCTAAATGCTGCGTAATGACTTTCAGTCGATCTGCCACACCACATCACCATATCTATTTATTAGACCACAATCAAATTACCCGTGTTAACTCAGTTAAAGATCTTGGTGTTACTTTGATCCGAAACTCACTTTCAATCAACATATCACATCTCTTGCATCCGACTGCTATAAAAGATTAGGTTTCATCACTCGCAACGCAAGTAACTTTACGAACCCTAAAACTCTGCATTTATTATATACCGCACTAGTTAGGAGCAAAATCGAATCCGCCTCTATAATCTGGAGCCCACATGAAGCAACTCATGCCCTGCTTCTAGAAAAGGTCCAAAAAGTTTTTCTACGTTTCCTGTACAAGAAAACATATGGATATTACCCTTTCCTCTACCCCACCAAATTCTTACTCGGTACAGTAGGTTTCAACTCCCTACAGGTTAGGCGCACTTATAACTTACTTTACATTATTTGTCAGATTCTTAGGGGCGATTCGGATTTCTCAGAATTGACTACTAGGACCATTACTTTATTCGTTCCCGATAAATACTTGCGCAGCCGAAACCATCACCTCCTTGCTGAGGAGACGGCCCGCACGTTAGCTCACCAATTTTCCCCAATCCCACACGGACGTGTCTTGCTGAACAAACTTTTAACTATCTTACCTAACTGCGACTTATTTCATGAGAAGCCATCCACATTGAAACCCCGTTTATTGAAGTTCTGCGAGGATATTAATTAATTATATGTATGTAATTATATTTTCTTAGTTTCGTTTTTAATATACTTTGTCAAACAACGCATTGGCGTAAGCTGTAATGTTGTATGATGTCTATTAAACAAATAAATAAATAAATAAATACATCCACGTGTAAACAAATATTATGTAATTTTGACGTGTGATTATCTTTATGAATAAATGGATATGAATATGAATTTTTCTATTTTTTTTAATTTGCTGAGTCTCCGACGAAAGCCATCAGATCTTTTCTTTTTTTTACTGTCTGCATTGCATAAAGCCAGCCGATCTAGTAAAATTGCATTTATTTACGTTATTTTTAAGCAAATAAACCCTTGTAACACTATTTCACTAACACATTATAAGACTTTCTGAAAGATATCTACAAAAGTAGTTTCACTAGACTTTAGTCTTTTTATAAACAACCATAAGAGTATCACTAGCAAATACGGAATATCTGTAGAAAGTTAAATCTTAACATTTACCAACTTATCTAATAAAATACTGGAAAATAGGTGCCTTTAGGCTTTATTAGCAATTTATAGAATATTATACCTTAAGATAATCGTTATAGCTAAAAATGTACTTAAAATAAGTGTTCTATAGAGCAAATAATCTAAAAAAAATCAAACATGAGAGAAAATGCACTATAAGTATACATTTTCTTCATAGAAACCAGTCATAGAAAGCCCTTATCTAAAAATAAACTACGAATAGACTATCAATAGATAAATTCGTTTTAAGCCTTCAGGCCCATGTTACTTGGGTGCGATCGCCAATCCGCTTGCCCAGCGTGGTGATTATGGGCATTTACCTCCTTATGCGTCTATGCGCATAGTTCATAGGAGAGGCCCGCACGTCCAGCAGTGGACTATCATAGGCTGATGATGTGTGTGATGTGATGCAGAAATAGGGTTTTAATTTATGTGTACCTAGTTAAATTGCTGTACCAAATGTTATTAACACCTGAAGTGATATAAGCGCAATTTATCAACTTTGTTACTAATAATTGCGGATACTTAAGTTTTTATTAAAATATCTTGTATTTACGTGAAAATAAGTAAATAATATTGTTCCTATAAATTAAAGAATTAAAATTACCAATAAATAAGATATCTCAACGTCTGTTTTTAGAAAATAAGGATTTACTAGTGTTAGAACATTCATTGTTGTGGCAATATTTTCGTAGTTTCTTTGGCCTCGAACTCCAATTAGTGGTATACTAGTGTGGATTTTAAGTTGGCCTAGGATTGACAGTTATTACGCAGCAGTTTTCTCCCGTAGCACTTCATTCAATCATCGTAGTCAAGGCTGAGCAGAGACTTCAGATTCCCATGTCGAAGATCGTTAAACAAAAAGTACGAAAAACGATCACTAGAGTTCGGACCACGGTAACCTTAACCAATGATGACCACATATGATTTAAGGACAGCCTTCCATCATATGTTGTCATGGTGTCACTTAACCAGTTTTTTATTTGAAATGGGCTTACTCATGGCCACAGACTAGCCGATGGCAGAGACGCGGCCTATGGCCATTCCGATCCTCCTGCGAATCTTAACCTCACAAGAACCATTGTCGCTGATGTTAAAGCCCAGGTATACAATAGTACATTGTGCATCAAGGGAGGTAAGTACGGAATTACTAACGAGAGTGTTAAAAGCCCGACGCCGTCAGGCGGAGGGCTTTTATGACTCGAGTTAGTAGTCCGCTTACCTACCGTGATGCATACAATGTTTTTCATCACACTTGCCGACAAAAAAATAAGTTTTAAGACATAATAATTATTAAATGACGTACTGACATTTCTATTACTCCCTAGGGAATATCACTTCTCTATTACTCCCGCTACGCGCGCAAGCAATGGCGCGCTTAGACAGCAAGTGTGATGAAATAGTAGTTTATGCAACCGTAATGAGAGACTTTAAAACACGAGTGTGTTTTTGTGAAACAAGCGTAGTGATCTTAAATGTATCGGAGCTCTAGGTTATACATTTTTTTGTATCCTTATTTTTTCTAAAATCTTACAACTTCCATTTCCTCTTAAGGCACACAGTGATTGGCAAGTCATGATTATTGATTGATTGATCGTATTTATTTCCATTTGAACTCATATTGCCATACTTTTAATATTTTCTTGATAACAACCTACCTAATTAATAGATATGTAGAGCAAGTCTTGAACACAAACAACATAATCAATTAATTTTCAATATGATTCGCTATGTTACACAAATGTATGTGTTCCAAACTATTTTTTTTTAAGTACATCATATAAAAATAACTGCAACAACTTTATATGACCCTCTCTTTACAGCCTAGAAGAGTCGTTTTGCATATTATTCCTTTATTACCAGGATTCATATGCAAATATTCAAGAGTTTCAGTCCCGAAGGGGCCCTGGCCCTAAAGGTTCTGTTCGCGGGTTATAAACGTTTGTAGACTTCATGCGTTACCTACTCAAAAGTAGTTTAGCGTCCTGTAAATAATAAAACGAGTTTAATTAAAAAAACTATCACTTCTAAAACGAACACCCGTTAATATGTAGCTTAATTTAGAAAAACATTTCATGTTATATTTATTTTTTACTACTTATTTCTGAAAACGTTATTTTAATAATATTTATTTGTAAAAAATCTTACAGGATGACCCTTCCGCGACAGAACTTGTAGTTAATTACTTGCGTATTTTTTGCATGCAATTAATAAACCTTTCATCCTTTAATATGGACTTCCGCAAAGTAACGCCTGATTCAATTAATTACTTTAAGAATCTTAGAAAAAGAGCCGACGTTTGAATCACCTTTGAAAATTAATCGGGTTAAGTTAGATCAAAATACTCATAAATACTTATCCCCTTATTATTAAACACCTCCTAACTTAGCAAGTCGCTAAATATCGTTTGTCCCTTTCAGTCTTATCAATATGTCTGCAAGAACGGAAGGGACAAACAATAGTTTGCGGTCTGCTAAGTTAAGAGCTTTTTATGAATAAGGGTGTTAGCAAATATTAGAGACTCTTTTATAAATCATGATGTTACAATTTATATAATTATTTTTTTTAGTGATTAATGCATTTAGGTACATGAACTTCTGTGCAGAATAGGGTTATGGTTTGATAATGACGCGAATTTGTTCAATCTTTGATTATTGAAAAAAAGGCATAATTTAAGGAAATTAACTTCATAAGTCAAGCCAAGTATAATGATTAAGGTAAGTATAATTATGGGTATTTTGCGAGGAAAATCGTGTAGCTTTACTATTTTATTGCTGCTGCTGTTCACACTTAGCAATTTAATCGAACACTAGTTTAGTTTAGTGTTTTAACTCTATTTTTTACTGTTTAAAGAAGGTAAGACTTCCATTCGTGGACAATAAAGCAGGCAGCGATCGTCTCGCTAGCAAGCGACCACCCATTAAATGCTCTTAAGCGAAGCCCTAGGGTTGTCAGTGCACGAATATACTAGGTACAATTTAAATTAAGCAGTATTTTCAAAAAAATACAATTTAGCATAACAAGCGTGTTGTCTGTTAACTGCCGATTTGCTCCAAAACTACTGTACCGAATGTGTTTAAATTTGGAAACATATGTAAGTCGGTGAACCAACAATGAATGTGGACTGGAAATAAATTAATTTAAAAAATGAGTACTAGTTGTAGGGAGAAAATTAGAAGATGAATTAAAAATGCGAACTGTATCATGTGAAATATTACATGGGCTTTGTGTGACGATTCAATTATTTTTTTTTGTGATTGTGAGATACATTTAAATTAAAATTATTTTAAAAAATAGACAAAAAATGCCCAGACGCATGGATGGATACAAATACAGCTATGAACAAGAGTAAGTCGGAAATATTCCATATGACAATCTTTAAAGTAGGGCTTAAATTATAAAAATACAAAAATTTACGTTTGGGTTGCGAATCCCTAAAAATAGTTCAGATAAATATTTATAAAAATATATTACGTAGCTAGCTACACTTACATTGTTAGTAATAATACAGTGCTCGGTGATTGAAATTATTAAATTAAATACGTGCATTATGCGACAACCCTAGGGACGACAGATACGTAGCTCCGTTGCAGCGAAACACTGTCATTTATATTTTAAAGTGACGTAATCATTTTCAAATTAAAGGAGAACATTTAGTGGAACTGTATTTTGTATGGGTTCTGTTATGAATTATGAAATAGATTGTGAAGAAATAATTCAAAAACAAGCAATATTAAAACATATTTATACACGACAACCGCGCGACGCGCCGTTAAAAAACGAACAAACATATAACTCAGATAAATATATATTCATACCTAATCGTTGTTCAAAGCCCTTCCTTTTGATTTTCTACTCGATAGGCTTATAATCCACGTAGAGCAGAAGGCCCGGAGCATCAAGCTCGCGAGGCCAAAGGCCGAGCTTCGAGAAAACAGAACTTTTAAACGCTGAAGAGCATTTTAGCATGTAAACAATGCGAACTGGATTAACCCATCCTATCAATCTATCCTCCACGCGAAAACGCCGAGGAGTTAACCCAAGCCGAGGGCCTAAAAGCTCAAAGAAATAACCCAGGGTGTCAGTCTATTAATTCGAAGTCCGTAGGCCCAAGGCCACTCTCCTCGCGAACCCGAGGACCGAAGTCCGGTTAACCCAAGCTGTCAGTCTATCAACTGGGGGGCCGCAAGAATCATCCCCCAACCCCCAACTCCTCATGGCTAAGGACTTGTACCTTTCATCATCAGCTCGCTGACCTAAGACATTCATTACTAGACGCAAATAGTAGAATAGCTTTCGAAAATAAATTAAAAATGTCAATGCACCTACAAAATTTGAAGAGCTTCCCTCGATTTCTCACGGGTCCCATCATCAGATACGGACGGATTTTCCATATTGGCCCAAGCATCTTCGAGTAATCGGAGAACATACATAAAAAATATTTAGTTCTATTACTTACTGCAAATACCAGTTATGTGCATGTATTATGAGGGTATAATTACATTAGGCATGCAAGCCTTTTCCCGGCTGAAGCTTGTATAGTGCTTTTCTCAAACTTGTAATGAAATTGTCTTTCATACTTCCACGTTAAAAAACAAAAGAAAGGTGCTTTGTAGGCTAAGGCTTGACATTTTGTATGAAATGTCTTTAAATCATTATTCGCTCGTAGAACCCGAAACTATGTACGTAGGTACTTCATTGATTAATTTGAGGTACGTCATGTAAACATTTCATTGCAAGTGTGAGAAAAATAATTTGATAGGAGCAAAAATTTGTTAACGTGTACGCAAGTTAAAAAAATTTAACGTACAAAGTTTACAAAATCTAGCTCCAGAAATGATTATTAACCACACTGAGATTAAACTCTACTTGCTCATAAAATATTTAAATGACGTGTTGCATGTTGTAAGTACTTTCATTCCTCTTAATTGATATCATTATCACCACCATGAAAACATTATCAAAACAACGTATGAATGTTGTAATTATAAAAAACCTTCCTTCCAAGTAGGTACACAAAATATAAAAGATCAACGCATGAAACCAATTGAGTACAATAACAATAAACGCGCACTCAATGCGTGACAATTCTCACCAATCACAAGCTTTGCATTTGCACCAATGAGGGTGTTTTAAATGTGTAATGTAATCCAGTTCAGAGATTAAACGCACCTGTAAATAAATACCCAACAACAAAGATAAAAGTCTTAACATGGGTAAAATCTATCAACGCTTACGACGTTTTAGAATCAGCTATTCGAAAAATAAATGTTTTCATTTGGAACTAAAAAGGAGTAACTTGTATGGAATACATTTGTACTTATTACTTTTGTCAATTGTGTGGAGAATGCGATAGCTGGATTAAAAGACAGCGGTTCATTAGCCAGCAACCGTGCACCGGGAAGCTTGTTTAAATGTCCGACCTTAACGATATTGTCAATTCAATTGTTTTTTAATATATGGGTAAGTACATTAAAATGTAGTTAATTCGATTCATTACTGTTTCATGTATGTAGGTACATACATGAAACAGTAATGATCGAATTATGAAAAATAATAATTCGATCCACCGTAGGCAGTGGATCGAATTATTATTGCAGTGCTTTGCCAATTCTTACAGAAAACATTAATGGCAATGGGTCCTTAATAGTACGGTCAAATCGTACATAATTTTACCCTAAACTCGCAAATCAAGTAGTATCGCTGCATTTTTGGTATGTTGTTTAGACACCATAGGACAGTATAAAACCATATTTTGCAAGCAAAAAAAAG